>JAINUG010000321.1:400656-573156 GCA_029706075.1 Aldrovandia affinis
TGCATCGACAGCAGCAGTCCCGCCCAGATCTCCGTGTCTCGTGCCTCTCCGCGCTGGCTCGCCATTAATGTTGTAGAATTTGAACGCTGCCCCAAAACAGCACAATCGTCAGAGTCTGAGGTAAATACGGTTTATTGTATATAACACAAGTTAGATACAACAACCTGGCTGAATTTGCGCAAAAACAGTTGCCCCCTCTTCCGTGCACACATTTTTAATCTCCTCCATTCCTCCTGGAGGTTGGCCACCACGCCCCCTGGCTCGACCCCTCCCCTGACCGTAGAGGCCCATCCTTCTGAGGCCCCTTCAACTTCGCTTTTTTTCATTTTCCCCATTTAACAGATTAATAAAAGGATAAACAGACATAGCCAAATCTTGAGCAAACATACACAGACTTAGGCAGAAATGACCAGCCTTGGGCTGGCATACACGCCCTAAACAAATATAACCAACCTTGAGCTGCCCCAACTGTGTATTATGCCTTGCTTAAATTGTGTAACTTGATAACAGCTTTATTAATACAGGAATACATTTTGCCCCATACTTTATTCAATGGCCTAATGCCAGTGATCTATAATTTTAATATGCTTGTTATGCAGCCCAAAATGCTGGCAATATATGTATATACAGGATCTCTATTACAAAGTTAAACATTTAAAGTGTGGTGGAATTTAGCTCTGTCCCTCTCTGCTTAAGAGCAGCGCTTGGCCGGAGCCCATAAATTCAAATGACAGGGGCCCAGGCTCTAAGGCTCTGGCAGTCCTGCCTGATGATGTGGGAGTTCTGATTGATTAAATCATGAGTGGGGCACCGTCCACTCAAGTCTGGTGTCCGACTCCTTTCCCGCGCACATATTTTGTTAGGCAGGAATAATTTACGGCTGTACTAATGGGTCCGTGGATCTCCAACTCAGATTTACATTTGGTCTCCTCTCTGTGTTCATTGTATTTAAGGCCTGTGATCTGTGCCGCCTGCTCGTGTTTTACGGCCTCAACGTGTCACTTTACCTTATCTACAGACACTATTTATGTTTGTGTGATACTAAAACATCATGCTGGCGGTTATCTGCAGTTAGCCGGCCATACAACTCCAGCTCCAAACAACCCCCCTCTAGAATCACAGAGGCAGAGTGTGACCAATGATCTCATACCCTTCAGCAGGCGCTTCCATCCAAAGCGGCCCACAACAGAGAGTACACACATTCCACGGCGATGTGGTCCCATTGCATTATACAGGAATATAATAATACAATGCTTCACCTGGGAATTGGCGTCTGAGTCACGAGTCCTGTTTCCTACCCCCTACTGTCCTATCTTCTCAAAAAATCCACCACAGTGTATTGCCAGATATAGAAGGAGGCATGAGAAAGCATGAAATGCTGATAGGATTGGAAAAGGGGAGCAAGAAGCGTTAAGGTCTGTCACTTGGGAATGGGCTTCATTACTACACTGAAAAAATCATACAGCACAAATAGTAAGGCACTGACGGGCCATAAATTAGAGTTACCCCATCCTAATGTATACAAGAAACGTGTATGTTGGGAGGGTAAAATGTGTGTTTGGCCCTATCAATAAAGGAAGGATTTCACTCAAGGGCAATGGGTGAAATTCCTAAAGCCAGTAGTCATCTCAAATAAGAGATGTATATTATTATTATTTAGATACTCTGACATTCTTCATGCAGAGTGTTAGACTGCTTCCCTGTTTCAGAACAGTAGTACAACCTTTGAACTTAAGATCACAGTCTCGCTTCCTTTGAATAGTAGAATTTACACAACAATTATTGGGGGAAAATTATGTGATGATGACATCCGCCACTGATCAGCTGCAGTAACTCCAGGGAGCTCTCCCCTTCTATTCTCGTAGGAGGGCTGGAGCCCCGCATTGGAACCTGCAGGATCCGTGGTGGATAACACCATCCCGAACAGAGGTAAAGGGTGAGATTGTTTTCTGGACAATTAGTGTTGGGTGAGGGTAAGCAGGACACGAGATTAATACAGAGTAGCCCCACTCATGGGACTGTTTCCTAAATTGAGTGAGGGTGAATTGGATGCCTAAAGCATTAGAGGAATTTTTAGGAGCATTTCGGCTGAATAAAATGTATGTGACACCTGCCTTCTCGAGGCAAGTATTTGGTGAAAGTTTTTTCTAGGTTTGGAAACTTAAGATGAGTCAATACCATAAAGGACTTAAAAAAGGAAAACTATTAAAAATGTATAACAATTACAATGATAGGACTTATACAAAACGGCCTCAATGGGTATTCGTACGTTTTCATGTGATGAGTTTGGGAATACAACAATTGCATATTGGGGTTTACTTTATATGTGGTAGGAAAACGAAAGACGGGATTGGCGGACTGCTTAGTCATAGAGGAGAGTGATTGGGAAGATTTAAGGGAAACAGCTACAGAAGTTGGCTCACTCTGATAATGAGCCTTTTGTTCGGTCTGCGAAGGTCTTGAAAGAGAAGTGTTTAACGGGTAGGCAGGGGATTAGGCACCCCGAACCTAGCCAGTAACAGGCGACAGCGAAATTGCAAAGTTCCGAGGGCACGTTCAAGAGACATATAGTGCAGGGGAGAAGACTGAAGGCCCCCATGTCTGATGAAGTATGAATGGACTTACTGCCGTGGTACCGTCTAGTCGGCGTAGCTGTCGCATGTAAGTATGCAGGCAGTACGTGGTACGTGGATGACAGTCCACACCTAGCAGAGGGGCGTAAGAGACGACTTCTGTGAACAGGCAAGGCTGGTGAAAATGGTCAAAGTTTCTATACCCATAGTGAGGTGGGATAGGGATCAAACCGTCAGTACCTAACCGGGTAGTTAACAGCCACTACGGAGTCCTGATTAGATGCAGGACTAGGGAAGAGAGATGGCCACCGCGTCCGGCTTAATGTACAGTCAGCTGGCCCGCGTTAACCTATTGGGCAACATGGGCTGCAGCCCAGGGCCCCGGCCACTAGGGGGCCCCGGGAATAGCAGATTACTTTAGGCCTACATTTAATTTTTGAATGCGGGTTTATGGTGTTTTGACTGTTACTGTACATTTTGGTCCACTTTCCCACCTGTACTAGTCCACATTGTCCTGTCGCAACAATCAGTGTCAGTGAGAGTGTGTTTGTATAGTCTGTTCCCTTTTGCGTAAGGACGGCTTTGTCTTGGGAGCTCGATTCTACAAGTGGAAATCGCCGTCGGTCCAACTCGGTGTGTCGGAGGACTTTCATCTGTTGCTGTAGCGTCACGAGCACAGGTAAAACTGTACATGTATGCGCGCTGTCGTTCTGCTTTAGTGAAATTAGAAAATGACCTATGTCAATTTCACCTGCGATAACATTTTGATACTTTAGTTGCTGAAATTGGCGAGAGAAACGCACTTAGCTAGAGCTATAACCTGAGATGTCCAACCAGAAAGTAATAAATTGCTATTTATAATGGGTTTCGCTGCAAAAAAAATATGTTGTAGCCTATTCCCCCCCAAGCAACCACCATTTTATAACTGTCAACAAACTATTTCAGATAATTCATCTTAATTCGAGTTCGACTGAAGAAAACGAAGTGGGCTAATTTTGCATGACCGAATAGCTTAGTTGTGTTGCTAAGTAGGCTAAGTAACGTTAGCTAGCTGAACAACAACAATGCAATTTAATAGCCTAATGTTCTCTAGCAAGCTGGCCTGTAATTTGTAGCAATGTTTACAAAAGTATTTTTAAAAAGCCAGTATAAACTTAAATTATGTCAAGTTTGCTGTATACATTCGCATTTATTGTATAATTAGATGCAGGTGTTAATGCTACGTGTTGAAATTGAAACGGTAGCTCAATTAACTTACACGAAGTATGATACTTTGTCCTATAGGTGAGTAACATTAAATCATTTATATCAATGCTTGTTTTGTTGGTGCTAGTGGTTGAACGGGAAGTGTATTGTTTCGTGCATTGTCATTTGTGGTCAAATTTCTGCCATGCTGGGCAAGGTTGGTCATGACTTAAACTTGAACTCATGCGTTCGGGTAACAGACGTGAATATTTCAAGAGCACTGTAATATAATAAGAGTCGGTACTCTTTGACGGCTTTTAATACATTACAACGTTCAAAGTTTTCAATTGGAGGTCTCATGTCTTTATCGTTGCCAGGCCTGGTCGCGTCAATGTGCTTTTATTTTTACAGTTGAAAATCGTGGACATAGGTGTGTTAGCCCTGGGGCCCGGGGAGGCTTAACGCGGCCCTGACAGTCAGGCCACTATAAGCTGAAAGCTAATGTGTTAGTAAGCGAGTAATGCTTTCTGTGATCAGTATTTTTGAAAAGAAAATACTGGGAAGCAGAGAGGCTGAGGGTCCTTCACTCAGAGGAGTCGGGAGGAAGGAACTCAGCGGAAAGGGATCCAGGCTGGAGCTGCGCCCGAGAGAGAGGGAGGCTCAAAGGATCTAAGTGGACCAGGTCAGCAAAGGTGATGTATAATAAATTGGAATGATGGTCACAAATTAGGTGCCCTTATGGCCCCCACGAGGGGTAATGGGGAGGACCAGCAAGACACTTTGTAGCACCTGCATCACTAATTCACACCCTAATCAAGGATGCGCATGGCCGAGACCATTGCGCAAGGGGGGAAGTCATTGGTCGCCCTATTTATCAAGTATTTATAATTTTCCTTCAAAAACATGTATAGGACTGATATTGTTGATGCTGTTGTTTGCCTCATGTAGCCTAATTACATTGATCCAATACCTGATAAAAAGATGATAACAATTATGACTGGACAATTTCCGGTTGCAACGGCCCTGAGAAAGGGCATTAATAATACAATCGTTGAGGAAAAGGGGGGGGCAGATTGCTAGTGCCCCCGACTTTACCGTGCGGAGGAACCAATGCACATGTCGTTACACAGAAGAAGGGGGGTGGGGTGTTTCACTGTAAATGTAATCCAAACAGGACCCAACGAGTATGAAGACAAGTGTGGAAACCCTGTGAATGCTAAAGGTTGTCCACTTGAGTGCCCGTCCAGGAACCCCCTCTGTAAGTACTGTGTGAGAGGAGGTGCTGGCTGGGAGCAAGCTGGTGAAAGATACCCAGTTCTGGGCCTGCTATGCGGGAGACAGCCCTGATGGAGAAGACTGGCACCAATGGGACTTGCAAAGCACTTGGGTTGAATAAATGTAACATTTACACTGACTATATAAGCATACATGGACTGAAGCAGATATTAACACACACAGGAGCCTGACTCTCCCTTACCTATGGCAGATAGATTAACCCCCTGAGGTCGACTGGATCGCCGATGATCTGAGCAGCAATAAAAGTATATTACTATTTCTAACCTTGTGAGATTTTATCATACACATGCGGCAAAGACATTGACAGAAACCTTAGAATCATGACTTTCTGATTTGAGCACTGGCAAATAATATGAGTTTTTTTTAATTTGGTTAATTAGACCAAAAGTAAACCTTGCCTTTTCCTCTCTGTTTTACCTGGAAGTACCATCCCCCTTCTTTTGACATGGTAACTAGGTGCTAGTCTCAGGGAGGGGCGTGGGGCCATGTGTGAAATCGCCGTGTAAACAATGTCCCGACATTATATCGCATCTTGTCTGTGTTTACGGTTGCGATCTGCCAGCAACTGTGTATGCTGATATTTATTTTATTTCCCATGTTTTCAAATACTCATGAAAATATATGAATTCCGCGTCTTATGACGCTATATGGAAATAATCAGAATCATTGCGAATAATTAACTGCGAATAATTAACGGGAGGATATTTAACCAGCTGGCATTCTCTGTTTCGGCGCTTGGACATTATCTAGCTTAGCTTGATAGTACCTATTGCAGTGGTGGGCCGTCAGGGCCTGCAAGGCCTTCTCTGCTGGCCTAAAAAATATCTGAATCACAGACTGATGTTAATTATATTTTGTCCATGAATACTTATTAAATAATTCCAAATGGTCTGTTCGCTTCCTTTCATAGCTGTTCCCCTGGTTGCGCTGCATCCAGACGTGTATTTTCATATTAAAGCATTTAACCAATCACATTTCAGCCATCATTTGTTGCCAGGGTGAAAGAAATCTGCCTGGAGGCCTTCACAATCAGTTCTGCAGGCCCTGTAGCATAAAATAAGTGTTGATCAAACTGTTGCTTCAACCAATCAGATTTTGAGTTGGGGACACGAAGGCCTCTAGAAGGCCTAGGTAATGTCAGCGTATTCACACCCTTTGATTGGACAGTCAGAGAGTGTCTGACTATGATGTAATGTGTTTGGTTAAATGCTTTAATATGAAAATACACGTCTGGATGCAGCGCAACCAGGGGAACAGCTATGAAAGGAAGCGAACAGACCATTTGGAATTATTTAATAAGTATTCATGGACAAAATATAATTAACATCAGTCTGTGATTCAGACATTTGACCGGACATTTTCAGCCCTAAAGCGAATTAAAACTTATGCCAGAAATACAACAGGGCAGGCTCCACTTTCAGCATTAGCTTCGATGGCGATAGAAAATGACTTCTTGATGGAACTGAAACACACGGATAATCTGTACGACAGAGTAATTGAACTCTTTTTGAGGAAAGAAAGGAGGATGGATTTTGTGTACAAATAATAGGATTTTTGGTGAGTAAAATGTTGCTATTTTCCTAAATAATATTGCAATTTTATGAGGTTATTATTTTATGCTTTTATGTGTGTCGCAGCTGTAGCACTCCGGGTTTGTTTCTTCAGTTAAGGCATTTATTCTGGATACACGAGTTATCTATCTGCGATGCAATGGCAACGGGTGTCTGTTCGGTTTTGTTTTTGCACTTTGTTTATTTATCTTTCTTCAGTCATGTTTCATGAGAGAGAATGACAGCGATAGAGACGAGAGAGAATGACAGCGATAGTTAGAAGCGTGAGATAATTAGTGATTAGTAGTGTTAGTAACTTAATCTAAATCCCTAATGTTAGTAGATTAGTTGGTTAGTACTATATACATCTAACTAATATATACAAAGTGTAATTAGAAAGTAAGAAGGAAGTAAAACGAGATTAGAAATGAAGACGGAAAAACCGAAACATAGAATTTCCCGAAGTGCATGACAGAACGAGAATGAAACATGACTGAAGAAAGATAAATAAACAAAGTGCAAAAACAAACCGAACAGACACTCAAAACATAACAATACGATGGCTTTTATAGCCATAAAATAGTTATTGAGGGGTGGATTGATTCAGACGGAGCACTACTGAAGGCCTAGGTGTGAAATGCACGGCCCGCCACTGACCTATTGTGATTAATGTTTCTTGCCTCTCGAGAACTTGTTTGTTTGTGTTTGCTTATTTTTGTTTAGATTCCCAGTGTTTAGTTTATTCTGAGTTTTTGGATATGTTTTGGATTTACCGTTTTACTTTGTTTGTTTCTGATTGTTGGTTATTTTGGTTTGTTTAGTTTATGTGTCTTCGCAGACACAGATTTTGCTTTTGTTTTCCTACAGACGTTTAAAGATAAATAAATATCTTAAACCCAGAAAACAGGCTACTTTTGATCATGTGCCTGTGCCCACTGCCAAACAGACTCTGGATGTTGGCAAACTGGCTTCTGTTGGTTGCAAGAAATGTGTCCTCTGCAAGATGTCGGGGAAACAACAGTGCACTCCATGGGAGTACAAGGTTTGTGATGTTCCCTTGTGTCTACAGTTCACCAGAAACTGTTTTGAGAAGTGGCACCAAAGACTGTGAAAGAACATATTGTCTCACCATGTTTTAATTTAGATTTTTTTGTATATAGTTTGTGTGATGTTTTCAATAAATCTTCCAAAATGAAAAAAACTCATTTTTTTTCTGTCTTCTGCATGGCTCACTCACTATTGCTTACTCTGATGGCTTTTGTCTTTGTCTGATGGCCGTTGAGAGAGAGATGGCCCATCAGACAGATCTTACAGGTGTGGACAACCCTCAGATGTGGATCATCAGGGTGTCCACAGATCCTTAAAAAGTATTAAAAAGTATTACATTTGTTTATCAACAATAAAGGCCTTAATTGGTCTTAAAATGTCTTAAATCCATCTTTCAGAGGTCTTAAAAATCCCATAGATAGGAAAGATAAAAATTTGGATTTGTCATTTTATGTTTCATTGTGAAATCTGGGGGAAAAACGGGTAACGGGAGATAAAGTCTGAGATTTTTATTTACCGTTTTGTAGCGTCACGCAGACCGGAATGAGCGGAACCAACAGAGGTCCTTATGTTTGCGGGGAACTATTTCAGCAACGGAGTCGACTCTCGAGCACAATATTCAAGTTCAACAAGCTAAGTTAGCTATCTTAACTTAAGCATTTGCACTCGTTATGGGAAAGAGCAAATTTAATGAGAACTGGCTCGATAACCCAGTGTTTGCGCAATGGTTGGTCCCAGTCAAAGACGATCATGAGGCCCGCTGCAAACTCTGCAAAAAAGATTTTAAACTCGGGACGATGGGGGTGACAGCAGTCGAATCACACATGCAGAGCGCCAAGCATAAATCGGTTGATAAAACCCGCCTGCAAACGACTAGTATTTCGTATTTCTATTCGGCCCTTGCCTCCACTTCAGCTGTGCCATCTCAGATAGGACTACCTGCAACACCAACAACATCTGCACAAACAGAAGTCCGGACAACATTCGGCTCCACGCCGATGCTTGAAGCTGAGGTACAGTGAAATAATCTAATCGCGGATGTAAACAAGGACACGTTTGTGTTGATGTTCGATGAGAGCCTCAACCAAACCACGAAAACAAAACAACTGGACCTTCATGTGCGCTACTGGGACAAAGATCAAGTTCGGTCCAGATACCTGGGTTCGCAGTTCATGGGGCATGGAACAGCTCGAGATCTACTGCACCATTTCAAAGTAAGTAGTGAGAAATTATCTAACGTTAGCTAAAATATTGGAGCACTATAAGCTTGTAAAAAGACAGTACATAAAGTGCTATAAATATGATCAGTGTATTATTAAGATGTTATATGCTTCAAATGGACATGCGAAAGCTCCTGTCAGTCTGAATGGACGGTCTCAATGTGAATTTTAAGTTTCTGGAACTATTGCAGCAGGAGCAATCTGAGAGAATTGGAGAAGAGGGCCACAGAACTGAGATACATGCCCCCCAAGTGACTACACATATAGCAGTCTCAATGCTAGGCCCATCAGTGGTCCCTATGCAGTGGTCCATAAGGCAAAAGAAAATCTGAATTGCAATAGGCTGCTGTTTCATTTTTACAATAAAGAATAGAAACAGGGAAGAGACCACAGCCAGTGGGGGCACCAAGACCAGTGAGGTCACATTACGCTTAATTTTTTTGCAGGGGCAGCAGGCCAGACACTGGTGAAATTCCTGCCCTGGATGACACTGAATGTATTTGGATGTTTTAATTTATTATTTTCTATTTTTGTTATTTATGTTTGTGTCACCCCTTTGTTTCATCCAATCCAGTTACCCCTTTATGTTTTAATAAACATCTTTGGACAAATTTGTCCCTAAACCTAAACTAATTGGTGTCATTGCGTGATTTTTGCCATTTTGTTATCGTGAAATTGGTATTAAATTTAATTCTGAGTGGCATTAAAAAAGTATTAAAAAGCCTTAAATCTGACTTGGCTAAACCTGCAGATACCCTGATCATGAATATTCAGGAAATTAGCATATAGCCCTCCCACAGCCTGAAATAAATTTGACCAGTTCTGATAAAAACAGGTTTTTAGCTATTTAGATCTCAGATGTGCTAAACTATTTTGACATCCTTACATAATCAAGACCTTGATGAACAAATGCATATTGGCAAAACAATTCGTCACTATAGTTTAGTGTGTGCTTTCACAACTATTGTGACAGCAGAAAAATTTACTCTTTATAACTTGTGTGTTTGTAGATCTATTTACAAGCTGCATATGATACTGACCAAACTATTAATGGCAGATAAATGTAACTGTGATTGTCCTTCAAATAAAAATATCAAACACTTTGGAGTAAGTGTGTGTTAAGTTGATGAAATTGAGATAAATATCAGACCACACCAAAATCACAAAGCTGCTCTGAGCTTAGCACGGACCTCAAGGGGTTAACATTTTACATTTTCATTTACATTTTAAGCATTTAGCAGACGCTCTTATCCAGAGCGACTTACAAGATGTGCATCAATACAAGGTAAGAACAATCATAGTTAGCGCACAAGATCAGTGCAGTAATACAACAATAGACATCATTGCAGGCATCTGCGTATCATACCTGTACCACTGGGAAAGAAAAGGTTAGTGGTGTTTTTGTTTTTTTGTTTTTAAATAGTGTAGAACAAGTAAACAGTGGTGACGACAGATTGACTAGTTGGACAGTGTTCAGTGGTAGTGGAGTCTGAAGAGGTGGGTTTTGAGTCTCTTGCGGAAGATTGGAAGTGATTCCGCAGTCCTGACCGATTGCGGGAGGTCATTCCACCAGCGAGAGACCAGGACAGAGAAGAGGGGCCCGGAGGGATGGGGCAGTCAGTTTGCCAGAGGAGGCGGAGCGGAGGAGTCTGGGTGGGGTGTAGGGAGTGATGAGTGACTGGAGGTATGGGGGAGCAGTACCTCTGGCCACTTGAAAAGCAAGCACCAGTGACTTGAATCTGATGCATGCTGCGATGGGGAGCCAGTGCAGAAAGGAGAGTAGAGGGGTTACGTGGGTGAACTTCGGCTGGTTGAACACCAGGCGAGCGGCAGCGTTCTGGACTAGTTGCAGAGGCTTGATGGCACAGGCCGGAAGGCCTGCCAGCAAGGAATTGCAGTAGTCCAGACGAGAGATCACCAGGGCCTGGACCAGGAGTTGAGTGACCTCTTGGGTGAGGAACGGTCGGATCCTCCGGATGTTGTGGAGGGAGAAACGGCAGGTCCGAGTGATCGCTGCAATATGGCTCGAGAAGCACAGCTGGTTGTCCAGGGTCACTCCAAGGCTCCTGGCAGACTGAGATGGAGACACTATGGAACTTTCCATGGTGATTGACGCATCAATCGTCGGGGAGCCCTTCGCAGGGAAGAAGAGCAGCTCTGTCTTCCCCAGGTTCAGCTTCAGGTGGTGGGTGGACATCCATGTGGAGATGTCAGCCAAGCATGCAGAGATCCGTCCCGGGACCTGGGTATCAGATGGAGGGAAGGAGAGAAAGAGTTGAGTGTCATCAGCATAACAGTGATAGGTTAAAACACACACATAGTTATCTCCCACGCTTCTGCCAGAGAAGATCATGGACAGTAACAGCTGAATGAAAGGCAACCTCTACTCTGTCCAGTGGCCCAGCGGTTTCGATGCAAAACCATGAAGGAAGAGAAGACATTATCCCGCTTAGCAATTTTATGTAACCTTATATAGCTAAACCGTGGCTGGTTCTATTATCACTATAATCATGCATTATGTATAACGTATGATACCCATGAATGAACATCTGTTTAGACCAAGGTCAGCTTGCATTGAGTGTTGTTGTGAATCAATGGCCACAATTTGCCCTGTGGGTGTTATACGGGTGGTCCCAGAAATAAAGAAAGACTCCTAACCGCCATAGCTACAGGTGGTATCTATGTGGAAGGGGGGCCACATGACGCAAGAACAATAAGGGTACTCGCATGCCCAAGCAACGTTCTGCATTGATGCTTGAGTCTGACTGAGTCGTGTGGGTATGGTCTGGGTGATGACTGCTGGGCAAATTGGTTTATTGGTGGCTCATATAAAGCAACAGAAAGGCTGACTAGGGAGTCTGTTGGTTTGTTTACTCATCAGCGAGTCGATGTGAGATAACTAGGTTTATTATGTTTTTATTGTTAAAATAGCGATTTTTGTTGACTTTGATGAATTGAGACTATATCATATGAATGATCCAATTGTAACCCTCTGTTTGATGCTGTGTAGGGATAGGAGCATCAAGTGGCTTTTACCCACTCCCACAAAAAGGGAGTGGATGTTTGCCATAGGATGCTCAGTTCTGCTGTTAGATCTCCCTCCGGGCATGAGTCATCATCTTGATCAGGCCTGGCCAACCCGCGGCTCTTTGCCTGGTTTCATGTGGCTCTTACGTTCATATCGAAGTTTGTGTTTTTTTGTTTTTTTATGTGCGTGTTCGCTTCGCTTGAGTTCAATACGGTATTTTTGCCAAACGCGCACCGCCGCAAAATTTCAGAAGACGAAAAAAAACACAGTTAGGGCAGCGGTCCCCAACCTTTTTTGCACCACGGACTGGTTTCATGCACCGGGTTTAAAATGACGAGGGGCGCAATTTTTTTTTTCCCTCTTACCACCCCGGTCCCGAAATAAATGAACTGGTGTCCGGTTTTATTTTGCGTGTAGCACCCCCCCCGGTGATGTGGCTCTTTGCGGTAACACAGTAAAAAATGTGGCTCTTAGTCTCTGACTGGTTGGCCACCCCTGATCTTGATGATCACTGTAGCCTTGAGATATCGACTTGCTGTCTGGCAGGACGGGGTCTGACAACAGACAGTAGGGATGGCATGGTATTTGTAACTGTGACTAAAGAGTCACAAAGGGGGGAATGTGGGAGAAAAAACAAGAGGAGCTTGCATTCATGAACTCTGTGTTCTGTCCCTATGTTTTCCACTAGATCATTTTATGTAACCTAATATCTGCACATGGTTTAATTCCTGTATGTTTTGCTAACCGGGCCAATAACATTCCACTAGACACATAAATAAAGCCACTGTTAGTCTATTATCAGTATGCCAATTAAAACAGAAATACCACCTACATGCTGCCGCTTGGAAGGGAGACACCAAGAACTTTAAATTAAACAGATGTGTTAGGCATATAAATTATGCGGCGACACAAAACTCGTTATACAAAAGATACAATAATTATGTCTAACATGAATTTAAGTTGAAGGCCCGAGTGTCTGTTTGTGCAGACGTAAAACTCTTTCTGTCCGATGAGGTAATGATTATGTGTACGGGAGAGATCCGGACGGTGCGGTCTGGAACTCTAGGTTCTGGCGCTGCAGTTTGTAGTTCAAAGTAGCTGTAGTCCTCATTAGATAAATGATCATGCAGGAAGTCCACCAAGGCTCACCCGTCACTGGGAGTCCAGTTCAAGAAAACTTTGGAGGACACAAAGAGGAGAACTTGGATAAAGTTAAAGAAATGCACCTCACCACGTTTAAGCATTTTACCTTTGTATCACAAATTTAGCAAAATTTCCTGAGACGTGCGGCGGACAGATTATAAACCCATGGAATAGGACAATCTGCATAAATCATGTGAGAACGATGTAACCATGTATCAAACAAATTGTTAACACAGCTTATGTCCATATAACCATACATAGTACACAGTTAGGTCAGCTGAAGTGTCTGTTTATTTTCTGTTTATTTTGTTTTATTAAAGAGTGAAGAACAAAGAATTAAAGGATGTAAATGTAACCAAAACGAGAAGTAAAATGATCATGAGGGACAATGGAATGTGATGAGATCATGGGGAGGGGTTGAGTCAGGGGGTGTAATGATGACGTTGCACTCCGAGGCAGGAGGGGTGTGACATGTTAAAAGGTGGATGCAGGAAATGGGCGGGGCTCTTTGTGCAAACCAGCCACGGGGTCTTCAAGATGATTTTGCATTGTGTACAATAAACCCCAATCATATCAGACTCTGAAGAATGTCTTGTTTATTAAGAAGTATTGAATGTGGTTTAGGATCCCTGAGCCTAACTGGCCCTGGCTGAGATCAGATTTTTTTCCCACAGTCCGCCTACCTACTATACATGTGAGACGTGAATCCTGAAAATGCCAGCTTAGATCAAGACTGTAAATACATTTGTTTAGCATTATTAATTCGTTTCATATTCAGTGGCCGTAAAATCAATAGTAAACATGGGAAAACAATATTTCTGTTGTAGGTGCACCTGTAACAACTGTGATGACCATGCATAATGAGAGTGTTTCTGCTGTTGGCAGTACAGGCAGACACTCAACACTATGCGTGAGTTCATCCAACAGTGCGAGTCTATTACCATACACCGGGGTTCGCAACTGTTTGCCTGGATGTTCATGTCCTCAGGAAGGGTTGGTAGCTGGCTAGCTTGCTGCTATAGCTAGCAGTTAGCAGTGCTAGCAGCTAGCTCCAGATCGTGTTCTATCTATTATGTCACATAAATTGCATTGTGGGTAGATTTATGAAGATTTGGCAGATTCTTGAGTTACGTTTTTACACTTCAAATATGCATATGTTTTGAAATAAATATGATCACAAATTTACTATGATATAGTTAGGGGGTATTTGAGAGACATGTGTCATCACTTTTGCAAGGTAAATTCCCTGGTGCCTACACTTTAAACTGAAGGAGAGAATCTTGGAATAACAACTAGATCCATGATAGATAACCTGATCTTTAGAGGAGTTCCTGAGAAGAAAGATGAGAATGTGAAACAAACTGTAAAAGATTTTCTCACCAAGGAATTGCTGTTGGGCAATGAATCTGTACAGCGCATTGGCACTGAGTGGAAAAACATGAATTATGCAATCTGTTTATATTGTTTGTAATTGTACTAGGCCTATACCGAAAGCCACATTAAACTGCAATGATGGCTAAAGATACAATTACAAAACTACCTTCCCACCATGCTACTGAGGTCGTTGTAGAATGCAACATATTTTAAAGTGTATGTGTTTTAATGTTTTGTTGTTTGTTATGTGTTTATGTTTTTAATGTCATGTTTATATTGTAGCGATCCTGCGAGGTCGCTCCTCATTGCAAAGTGTGTGCAGTGCATTGTGAGGGAGCGCTATTGTTACTTTGAGCGTCTCCCCTGGGTTAACCCTAAAAATGTTTAGTTAGTCCTTTATGTGTATGAGTTATAACATTGTTGTCGTGTTAGCTAATCCCCCACGTTCACTTCGCTCACAAGATGCAGGCAACTTGGTAGTCCCTAGAATATCAAAAAATACAGCAGGTGGCAGAGCTTTCTCCTATAGAGCTCCTTTACTGTGGAACAGTCTACCCATCTCTGTGAAGGAGTCAGACACGGTCTCAATTTTCAAGTCTAGGTTAAAAACGCAACTCTTTAGTCTCTCTTATAGTCATTAGGTGCAGATGTGGAGGGGGCGTAGCAATAGAGCCTTCTGGTGCAATGAGCTATCCTTACTGTCACCAATCATAAGTGATGATCCGCCCCTATCAGGACTGCTGATGATGTGGTGGGATGGTCTCTGAGTGCCCTCATGGCTGCGTGCTCCCTGTGCCACTCACCTAATTAGTTATGCTGCCCTAGATTACTTCTGCTGGTGCAAAAGTGTTATCACTACTCTTCCCCTGATCCGGTGTGATATTTATCATAGTCATAATTGCACCTTTCCTCTTTTCTCCCCGGCTTCGTGGCACCTGCCCGGAGCTCACCTGCCCCAGAGTCAACCCCCCCACCCCTGCCATGTGTTAGCCAGATGCCGCTGGCCCAGACCCTAGCTGCTGGTTCCATCCCCGCCCTGCCCTGGTATCTGGAGGGATGAGGTCCACCCCACTCCTACACTTAGAATGCCCTTCCAGTGGTCTGTTAAGCCACATGAGCCTCAAGGACTATTTGTGTTGTTTTTCTCTGTATCCCACAATTTTCCAGGAGTTCATCTCGACCGCCTTTTAAGGGGTCAGGGAATAATTTTCCAGTTTCCTACATTGGCTCCAATGGTTTTCTGGTTTTTTGATTCCCTCTGGAAAATGCCAATTGTGAAGCGCTGTGTGACAACCTGTTTGTAAATGGCGCTATACAAAAATAAAGATTGATTGATTGATTGATTAGCTAGCTGGTCACAGTGTATTAATGTTTGGAACCACCGCAACCAGTACGCACAGCGTAACTACTTCCGTCCCTTGAGTTTCAAGGAGAGAGTGTACAGTAAACCAAACCAGACGTTTTAAGGACGCGTTTGATCAGCAAAGGGTTATTTTTGGGCATCCTCTGTAGTTGTGCGGTGTATGGAACACAGAGGTTTGCCACCGATATTATCCATAGGATAATTATCACTTATTCTAATGAAGTGGCTACTCACATTTTTGCATTACTACTGGACTCTGTCTCGTTCTTGATCCATCCCCTCGTGCACGCTCATTACACTGGTATCAGGAGCAGGATGTATCGAGAATAAGTAAAAGCCGTAAGTGACGACATCCTCCGGATGCAGCGTCAGCTCAAGGGAGAAATGGACCAGGCCGAGCACCCCCGCTCGCGTGCAGAGATGAAGGAGTCCATCCGCCGGATGTGGCAAACGCGGAAGGAGGGAGCGGAGGAGGCCAGAGAACTTTCCGTTTATGCCGAGATGAACGCACCATTCAGCGGGGAGTGGCGCCAGGCGAAGGAAGGAGGGCTGGAGATCGGAGAAGTGTTAGTGTGCCCGGACGGGGCTAGCGCTAGCTGCCCATGCCGCTCCACAACGGAGCTCAGGGGTGCTCCCACCAACCCCGCTGCCTCCCGACCCCTCACCAAGCTGCCGAAATATGATACAACGCCCAGGTACAACTCGCAGCGGAGTGCAATGGATGTAGCGACACCATCACAGCTGGTGAAAAAGGGAAAAAGGTCAGTCTATGCAATATATTGAACTAACAAATATGTAGAATATGTAGTTAACTGATTGCAACACATAATGAAACAAGGTAAAATTTGTAGCCCGCTTCCTGTAAATTAGCGGTGGCTTAATTTCTGAAGGGGTTTATCTATATATAGCATCTCCAACAGTGTTGGGTTTGACTTAAGCAACAAAATAGTTACCGGATCGAGCTGAATGGACCGGACGAACGGAGGAAGCTGTATAAGGAAATGTGCCGGTGGGAGCCCTGGAGCGGAGTACGGCGGAGGCGGCGAGGAGAGGGGGAGTATCGCGTGGCCAGCATCGGAGGCCGAGGCTACGGTTCACACACTCGGGTCTGACGGAGCAGCGGGGCTCGCGGCCTCCATAGACAAGAACGAGCAGGGAAGTTTGGATTTGGAAAACATATTTTCCTCAAATGGAGTACATATTCTCCATTTAAACATCAGGAGTCTCCTTCCCAAGATTAGTGAGATACGTCTTCTCTGCCGGAGCAGGAAGGTGGGAGTTTTGTGCTTTTCCGAGATATGGTTAGACAATACTGTCAAGGTCGCTGAAATAGAAATGGAAAATTATGTTGTAATTAGGAAAGACAGAAACCGCAAAGGAGGAGGAGTGTGCATCTATGTAAGGTCAGATATCGGTTTTAATGGTAGAACAGACTTAGATCATGATCTTATCGAAGCAGTTTGGTTGGACATCCTCTTACCCAAAAGCAAACCATTGATAGTTGGGGCATGTTATAGACCGCCTAATCAAAATAACTTCTATGAACTACTAGAGGAAAAGTGTTCTAAGTGTACCGATCTCATTAACTCTGAAGTTATTATCACAGGTGATTTTAATACAGACATACTGAAGAAGGATAGTCAGGATTTTAAGGCATTGGAACATTTTTGTCGCTCTTTCGATTTCTGTCAGCTGCTCAAAGAGCCCACACGTGTATGTTCCGCCTCCCAAACTGTCATTGATCTAATCCTAGTTTCAGACTAGATCAGGATTTCAAAAAGTGATGTTATCAGTTATGGCATTAGTGACCATTCCATTATTTACTATTCTAGGAAGATCCCAAGAAATGTTTTTTAATTGTCACAACTCCATCAAGATCAGATCCTTGAAAAAGTACTGCAAGGAGATTTTAATTGATTACCTTACCCTGCGTTCTAACAGCGGGCGATACTAGGCGATGAAATCGCCCAGTGGGCGTTCACCCCGTGTGTTGTCATGCTTGAATGGCCTCCTCAAAGTGCTTCCGACGTGCTTCCGAAATTTTTGCATGGTAAACAAATAGTTCATCATAGATTTTGAGAATCTTATAAATATTAGTTGGCTAGCAGTATTGTTTCCTTCAATCATGAACCGCAAACTCAGAAGGCTTTTTACAATTGCGGCCATTTAGTTGCGCTGGAAACGCAGGAGGTCCTGTGTGTGGGTCCACAGAATTCTGTGTCGGAACTAGGAACCAAATTTCGCTGTTGTGTTGGTTCCGCGTGAAAGGTAAAAACAGCAACACATTAATTTGATTGGCTCTTACCGGGCGATATCGCCCGAAAGTTCAGGATTTTCAACTTTTTCTGTGTCGCCGCCACGCCCACAAATGTAACATCACCGAATGGCCTGCAGTCACCGGTAGTTGCCCGCTCTCATAGACAATTAATGCATTTCCGGCAACTAGTTGCCGAATCGCCCGCTGTTAGAACGCAGGGTTAGTGAATTGGATTGGACCTCTATTGGACGAGGTTGACAAAGCCTCGGGGATTTTTAAATCCATGTTTTTAGAGACTTAACAAGCTGGCGCTGGAGAGGGTGGTTAGGATTAAACAAAGACCTGAACCATAGATAAATGACAACATTTTAAAAGCCATCAAGGGGAGAGATGCATGTTTTAGTGAGCAGGATGATTGATGGTGCAAAAAAATCGTACTTTAATGACAAATTAGTGGAGAATAGGAACAACCCCAGCAAAATGTGGAAAACAGTAAAACAGTTGGGTTATAGTAATAGATTAATCACCAAAACTGCTAACATCAGCCTGAAGATAGATGGGAAAATCACATCGGACAAAACGGAGATCGCCAACAGCTTGAATGGTTTTTTCTCATCCGTGGCCAAACATCTAGTTTCAAAGTTGCCCAGGCAAACAGATAGATATGGTGAAGCCCACATCCAAGAGTTCTACTCCAAGAATGGGGTTCAGACAGATGCCTTCTCCTTACAGAAAGTGTCAGAGGAGACAGTGCTTAAGAGGCGAGTGGAGCTCAACCTGACAAAAGCGACAGGTGTTGACAATATTCCCACCAGATTTCTTAGGGATGCAGCTCACGTTATATCCCCCTGTATAACACATATTATAAATCTTTCTATTGAATCAGGGAAGTTTCCGAATGAGTTTAAGCTTGCTAAGGTAATCCCTTTATATAAGAAAGGTAGTAAGCAGGATCATGGTAACTACTGTCCCCTCTCTATTTTGTGTGTAATCTCTAAGGTTATTGAAAAGATTATCTACGAACAAATTGACAAGTACATCGTATCCCAAGACTTGCTTTATGAATTTCAATCTGGCTTTAGAAAATCCCACTCTACTGATTCTTGTTTACTGTTTCTAACTGATCACATTAAGAAAGAGATAGATAGTGGCAAGTTCTGTGGCATGGTGATGTTAGATTTACAAAATTAGTGGGGGAAATTGTGGGGTCCCTCAGGGGAGTGTGCTAGGTCCCCTCTTTTTCCTGCTTTATATCAATGACATGCAGTCAGCCTGCTCATGTGACCTCCCTCTCTATGCTGATGACTCAGCTCTGATGGTTTCAGGCAAAAACAAATCAGTGATAGAGAGCAGATTAAGCAACGAGTTACAAGAGGTCAATCACTGGCTGTCTGATAACCGTTTGTCTCTCCATCTTGGGAAAACTGAATCAATTTTGTTTGCGACCACACAAAAATTGAAAAAATGGTGGAGTTAGGCAGCTCTATTGTCACTGATAAGGAAACAGTGAACTACCTAGGGTGTGTGTTAGACAACACTCTCTCTGGGGAGAGCATGTCCCAAAGGATCATAACCATGGTGAACCACAGGATCAAATTTCTGGCCAGAAATTCTAGATTCCTGGATAGGAAGGCTCTGCGAGCTTTGGCAGGCACCCTGTTTCAATGCCACTTAGATTATGCATGCATGTCCTGGTACGATAGTGCCCACAAGAACATGAAAAATAGGCTACAAACTGCACAGAACAAGCTAGTTAGGCTTGTTATGAATCTCCCACCACGTACCCATCTGGATCAATCCCATTTTAATAGTCTTGGATGGCTCAAATTAGAAAAAAGAGTTTCTCTGCTGAAACTGAGCCTGGTGTATAAAATAGCTTCAGGGGAGGTTCCCAAATACTTTCACAACTATTTTAAATATGTTAAAAACAATCATGATCACTCCACCAGAGGGAGCGAGACCAATATAATTCCCTTTCGATTTAAGCTTAGCACCTTTGGACAGGTAACCTTCCTCTATTCAGCTGCAGTATTGTGGAACAGTCTGCCCAACAACATAAAAACGGCCACTGGGTTAACTAGTTTTAAGAAGTCCTTGCGCAGGTGGCTATCTAATTAGGGAAAGCAGGGCAGGGTTTTTAAAATTATTTTATTTATGTATTTTTTATTTATTTATTGCGAATGATGTATTGTAAAATGTAAATAATTGGATTGTATATTGTATAAATGTCTGCCTCAGGAGAAGGTTGAAGTGTTTTTGCACTGATAACTTTGCTGTTTTGCACTTAACTCTGTATGTGTTGCACATTTTGCTGGCCAAAAAAGAGGACCACAATGGAAATAAGCCGGAGGGCTTTTTTGTGTTTTTATCCTCGTTAGAGTGGTTTTAATGGATGTATCGCAGCCCAAATGGTGTGAAGCTATATATGTATTTTAACATTCTTTATAATAAATTCAATCAATCAATCAAGCTGTCCACCTAGCCCTGGCCCTGGAGGGTAGGGTCCTGCAGGTGCTGCTGGACCTTTCCCCAACAAAGCAAAGCAGTTATTCAGCTTTGACTACAGCCTTGGACCGATGTTTCGGTCGACGGGTCTTCGAAAGTCACAGCCAAGAACAGCTAGCTAAATGCACTCATGAGGGACAAGAAACGGTGAGCGCTTTCGCCGCTGATATGAGTTCTCATGCTAGGCTAGGCTACCCCACGTTTCCCGCTGCTGTCCAGGAAGAGCTAGCGCTACACGTATTTCTGCATACCCTACCTCCGGAGGAGCTGTGCCGACACGTCTGCCTCACCGCTCCAGGTTCGCTAGCTGAAGCAATTTTAATAGCTGAGCGAGCGGAAGTGGTTCTAACACCCCTCTCTATGATTCAAGTGCCTGCTCGCCGCCCACGGGTCAGGATGGCCGCCAGTGAAGACAGCGACATGGAAGAAGAAGTGGCACCAGCATGTCAGGTCCACCCGGCCCCCCGACGCCAATCTCTCCCGAAGGAGTCGACCCGGGGCCACTAACCAGTGCTATCGCTGCAACGAAGCAGGGCACATCGCACGGGACTGCCCGGTGCCAGCACCTAGGCCTCACCCCACCAATGCGGAGGGAAACGAAAGCGAGCAGTGACCTTGGAGAGGGACTGGGGATCGGAGTGGCGCTTCTCTCACTGGGCCGCTCCGATCCTCAGTCCCTCTCCAAGGTTACTGCTCGCTGGCTGGACCAGTCAGCTGCATCTGAGGCCTCTACGCAGCATGTCTGCTCGATGGCCAGCCCTGCCTCACACTGGTAGACATAGGGTCTACCATCTCCCTGGTGCGACCGGGGATTCTGCCTGGCACCGGTGGTGCACTCTCCGCGGCGTGGACCCCCACTGATGAGCAGATGCAAACCGTGACAGGGGAACGGGCCAGCATGCGGGGGAAAAAGAGGGTTTGGAGACCAGGCTGTAGCTCTCCAGTCCGGCGGACTCGCCCATCACTGCCCTGCCTGCACTGCCTGCCATCATCCAACAGCTACCAGCCCGTTGCACCGCACTGCCTGCAATCATCCAACAGCCACCGGCCCAATGCACCGCACTGGCCACCGCCGCTCTACAGTCATCAGCCCTTCCCGCCACACTGCCCCAGTGGCCCAGGCCTCCGTCCACCAACCACACTGCACCGCTGTCGCCACCACTTGCCTCGTCTGCCCTGCCGACCACTGAAACAGCTCGGGCTGTCCACGACTTGTGGCAACGCAGCAGCAGTGGCCTGGACTGGACTGTATGAAACACTACAATCAGGTTTTAGACCAAACCATAGCACTGAGATGGCACTTATTAAAGTTGTAAATGACTTACTGTTAGCATTGGACACTGGTTGTGTTTCTATTTTGGTGCACCTTGACATAAGTGCTGCTTTTGACACTATTGACCACCTGATTCTCCTTCATAGGCTAGAAAACCTGGTTGGTTTGCGTGGACGGGCACTCTCATGGTTTAAATCATACTTATCAGACAGGTTTCAATTTGTGCAATTAGATCAAGAGTTCTCTGACTACTCTCAGGTTAAATATGATATTCCACAAGGCTCAGTGCTGGGACCATTACTGTTCTCATTATACTTGCTACCACTGGGTAATGTTATTCGTAAACATGGTGTGAATTTCCATTGCTATGCAGATGATACACAGCTGTACATATCAATGAAACCAGGTGAAATACTTCAACTCACTCAATTAGAGGCTTGTATCTCTGATATAAAGAATTGTATGACAGTAAATTTCCTGCTTTTAAATTCAGATAAAACAGAGATGATGGTTTTGGGCCCCAAAAAATTAAGGAACAAGTTGGATCTGCAGTTAAATGCAGGTGATTGCATAGTTACATCAAGTCTTATGGTTAAGAACCTTGGTTTTATTATTGATCAGGACCTTACATTTGACACTCATATTAAAAACACTTCCAGAGTAGCTTTCTTTCACCTAAGAAACATAGCAAAAATTCGGCACATTCTGTCATTAGAGGATGCTAAAACCTTGATGCATGCTTTTGTCGCACCGAGGCTAGACTATTGTAATGCCTTATTATCCAGCTCCTCTAGTACACTGCAAAAAAGGAATTTCAAGAAAGTAAAAAAGCCTTGTTTCTGGGGAAATTAGTCTTATTTTTTGTCTAAAAAGAAAATTAATCTTGTCAAGCATGTTTTGCCTTAGAAAAGTGATCTTATTTTAAGAAAATATATCAAACTTTTTCTTAATTAGACATTCCAGCTAATATTGAGCTAGATTTAACCAATAACAAGCTACCACAATGGTTTGGATGATATCCCAGCAGAGGAACAATATTTTTTTCCTTGTTTTAAGAGTAAGACCATTTGCACAACTTCTTAATTTAAGAATTTCATGAAATGACACCAAATTAAGTTTGTTCATCTATTTTTATTAAAGATGTGTGGCTATCACAGTAGTGGAATCATTATGTTGACAGAAAACAGAACCTGCCGCTTCACATTTCATCAATCAATCAACATTCCATATTATTACTATTAAGAGAATTGTAGTCTTGTAACAGCAAAATACAAATGACTGTGCTGAACAACAACTGCACACAATGGAAAAATACAGTTTAACATGACCCTTAACACAGCAAATGACAGACAGACAGACAGACAGACAGACAGACAGACAGACAGACAGACACACACACACACACACACACAGGCGGATAGCAGAAAGTCAGTTCAGGTCCTCTAAGGAGGCCTATTAAGCAACTGATGAACTGTTTTAACATTTTTTTTTTTAGATTTAGGTTATTTTCTCTGCATGATGATAGAAAATCATGCATGAGCCATTAACACTCATGTATCAGCTCTTGTCGGCCAATGATTAACAAGAAATTGCAACAAAAGTGTCAAACACACAGCTATATCTATAAACAATATTTAAATCACAGTTTGTCCACCAAAAGGCACCATGTGAAAGTGAACCTTTTACAATACATCAGATGACGCTTTGTGTAGTCCAATCACATCACCCAGGTAATATTTCATAGGGACATATTCCATATCCTTGTGAGTAAAACTGTAATATGGAGTGAAATCTACAAGGTTATCGGCAGATATCAGTTCAGTTGCTTGTGCCATGTTTGGGATTTCTATTTTATATGCCATGTAATCTCTATCATAACAAATAGTATTGTGCTGCTGGAACTCAAAGCAATATAATGATGAATTTATTACATAGATATTTCTTACCAGTCCAAATTCAGGCAAATTATTAGAATTAACAGCACTCACAAGTAATGACTTCTCCCGAATATATTTGTTTCCATTTAGATTAATCCATTTAACAGATACTGCATTATTTACTTCATCATTTCCAAGGAAGGCCCTCATTTTTTCTTTTAAGTATGACATGTTGCTTATTTCTGATGTTGGTCCCAAATTACACTCATTTGCAAAAATAGGGTGTTCAGAACTACTTGCATTCTGACAACATTCATACATTTGATTATGCCTTATCAAAGACTTGCAAACATTTTTAAAATTAATTTTTAAGGCCCATTGTTTAAAAAAGCAATGTTTTGATTCGAATCTCATGCACATGTGACGGACCATTGGTCCCAGTAGTTTAATCTGGGATGGAGCATGAATCAAATAGTGTTGTTTGGGAGTGATGTTGTTATCTGGGAAAAGGTTCTTCATATGGTTTAAATGCTGTTCAATGAGTGTTTTCAATTTGTCAATAGTCTGTAGACCAATAACAGGAGCAAACAAAATTTGAACAATCTCTACAAGTTCAAGAATGATTGTGTAGTATTCACTACCTTTAACTGTATCAATCAGAAATGGCAGTATTTTTAGTAGAACAATCATTTGTCCTGAGGACTGCTTCAACTTATTATCACTGGAAGCTAATGTGCTGTAAGCTATAGGGCTTGGTTTATCTCTAACATCAAGTGGAGAGTAAGGGAATCCAATTAGTCCAGTGTTGAGAACATCCAAATCTAGTTGTCCTAAAACAACTAACTGTTTTATCACACACTTTATTTCTAAAGGAGCAATGCCTTCAAGAATTATATGCATCATATCTTGGGGTGTTTGTTGGATCAAATTAAAAGACGGAAAATCTACCAGTTTGCTCCTTCTGTTGATTCCGAATGTAGTTTTTAAGCTGCTTCTGAGATACTCAGTGTTGGCCTTCTCAATGTCGCTACACTGCCGGACATGTCTCTCTATTGTCCTTCCCTCAAAGTTATCCTCATCAAAATGAATTTGCATGTCCTCAAAAGAACATTCACACTGTCTGCATTTACTATAAGCGAAACCAACACCCTCTTTAAATCCACAAAGCTCATGCTGAGCTAAAGTGTCTCCACATATCGAAAATAATGCTCCAAATATTTCACGTTCACCATTCCCAATCTGAATTTTAACACCGTTATATAGCATTACTAAGTCCTCTTGCAACCTTCCCAAAATTCCATCAACTCCACATTCAGAAAGCTCGGTCTTCTTTGCAATAGCGAGTAGGCGAATCGCAGCTAATTTTGATCTATATTTAGGATTAATGTTTCCCAGTGTATAATAAAACATTAGCAACTTATTCTTGGAAGCATGAGACCCAAGTGGGTTGCAAATTTCTATTTCATCAGAGTAAAGGATTATCTGTAAAGCAGAGGGCCGGGAAGAAAATAAAGGGTGTGATTTCATGAGTTCTCCATCTATGATGTCATACAAATACCCACTTCTGTATTTCTGCGGCTCATCTATCATTGCCAAGACTTTTGGATGGGACAATAATTGTTCCAAACTTTCGATCAGAGGTATATAATGAAAATATTTGGGTTTGGTAGAGAGGACTCTTTTTGTCCCTTTTTTCAGCAAGCAAGCAGTATACCCAACAGAAACCTCTTCTGACTCCACAAAATTGAATTTCGCCTTGATCACACAGTCCTGCCTGTACGTTGTCGAAACAGAGGCAAATGGATCCTCAATCCGGTCAAATATTCCCATAGCCTCATTTTCAAGTTCACTTCCTCTGTGTTGCTGGAATACTGTTTGCAGCTGACTCCTCAGATTAGTCACCAACAGAGCTTGGTACTGCTGCATTGCTGCCAAAATGTCATTCACACCACTCTGAAAAACAGACCAGAAAGGACAACAAATTACATCACAATAGTCCAGTATAAAAAATTATTATTGTGTAGTGACCCCTACAGTATAGGGCTAGAGACTACGCCACCCCTTCTATAAGGATTAATAAGAGTACTGTAAGTGTACTCTATGATGGGGCAATAAAATTAAATACAAAATAAGCTAATTGTGCTGAGCAAGAACAAACGGAAAAAAACTGATCTCAGGTATAGATATCAGTTGTGTTGCAATAAAAGGAAGCTACTGTAATACAGAGGGTAACTGTAGTAAAAAGCAAAGGATTAAGAGTGATACAGGCACAGAGAAACTCAGTGTGCACACAATAGGATCAACTACTATACCAATAGAGATACGATTCAGAGATAGGCGTAGTTCACATGCTCCACAGCAAGAACACTCAAGGCTGCAACAGTTTATGACAAAGTGCAACTATTATCTAATTTCAATGATCGGATTTGACATTCCAGATAATCAACAGAGCCATAGGTCAAAATAATGTTAATAATCTTGCATGAAGACAAACCTGTGAAAGATGGTGTTTTTCTCTAGCAGTCAACACAATAGCAGTAGCTTGTCTGGTCAGAACATCATGGCAGGAATCATCCTTTAAAAACAAGAAAAGAAAAATCAATATCAGAAGTGTGTTTTGTGTGTGTGTGTGTGTGTGTGTGTGTGTGTGTGTTGTGTGTGTGTGTGTGTGTGTGTGTGTGTGTGTGTGTGTGTGTGTATTAAATAACAGTTTCTACATAATTGAACACTGTTCAGTTTAATTTAGAGTAAATTAATTGTATGTTATTATGTGCTGAAGAAGACTATCAACAGGCTTACCTTAGATGTGCATGATGCAGAGAGGCCACCCGTAGGTTCGCTTGGAAAATCCGGGATATTCAAAGTTCTATTTAAGGTACCATCAACAGTCCGGGACATAACATGATGCCGTGGAGAGGTAAGGGTGTCATCGTTGAAGCCAGAGTACAATGGCACAGTATTGTCAAAAGCACCAAAATGCTCTGGAGAGACAGAATCCGGACAGGGTTGGACTCTGTTAACCGCCATCGTTGCATCTGCCGTTGGTTGGTCTCTGTTCTCCACTGTTGCACCCTTGGTTGGTTGGTCTCTGTCAGTGGTGGAATGTAAGTACATTTACTCAAGTACAGTACTTATGTACAAATTTGAGGTAGTAGTACTTCACTTGAGTCTTTTCTTCTCATGCCACTTTCTACTTCTACTCCACTACATCTCAGATGGAAATACTACTCCACTACATTTATCTGACAGCTTTAGTTACTAGTTATTTTACAAATTAAAACTGGACAAACAAGCATTGTGAAGGTGTCACGGACTCTGGGTAGTTGTGACGGCATTTCTCACTATTTTCACAAACCAATTAATGGAGAAAATAATAAGCAGATTAATCCATAATGAAAATAACCATTAGTTGCAGTCCTATACAAAATAGTTTCAAATGAGTTCCACTTCAACCAAAAATCCTGCTTTTGCATTAATGCATGAGTAACGTTAGTGGTGGAAAGTAAAGTACATTTAGTCAGGTACTGTACTTAAGTACAATTTTAAGGTACTTGTACTTTACTTGAGTCTTTTTATTTTATGCTACTTTATACTTCCACTCCATGACATGTCAGAGAGAAATATTGTACTTTCTACTCCACTACATTTGTTTGACATCTTTAGTTACTTTTCAGATTACATTTTTTTTAACATAAAATAACATACTGATGATCTTTAAATTACAATACATTGTTAAAGATTACATTCCAAAAAATCAGTGTGTATATGTGTCTCTTTGTCCTGTTTCAGATGTCTTTTAGTTACACCAGAAACATTTCCGTGTGGTTTCAAATAAATAACTGTTTAAGGTCTAGAGATTAAGCTCTCCAATATTTCACAAAAATACAAAGATTAAAGAAAAGTTCTGAAAAATGAGTTCAAATTAATGTTGCAGAACTTTATCATCTCAAAACCCCTCTGATTTATTTTATAACCCACACAAAGCAGTTCAAACTAGCTCCACCTCCAGCAGCTGCAATATTAAAATGCTGCTTATGCACTCACTTATCAGTATTAATCAATCAATCACAGCCCAATTTTCTTTAAAATGAGTAACGTTACTTTTACTTTAATATTTAAAGTAGGCTAAATTTAGCTGGTAATACTTCAGTACTATTATTTAGGTAGGATTTTGAATTTAAAAGACTTTTACTTGTAATGAAGTATTTGTACATTGTGATATTGATACTTTTACTTAGGTAAAGTATCTGAGTACTTATTCCAACACTGCAATCTACTGATATAATTGTGTAGTGATATAATCTAATGATATAATACATTAAATTACAGTAACAGTCACAGGGGACATTTTTTAGCACCGTGTACCTTTACTTTTACTACTTTAAGTACATTTTCCTTATTATACTTACATACTTTTACTCTAACATTTTCAATGCAGTACTTTTATTTCTAAAAGAGTATTTTTACAGTGTGGTATTAGTAACGTTACTTTTACTCAAGTAAAGGATCTGAATATTTCCTTACCTCTGCACTCCGTTTCCCACCGTTCATCAGCATCAGCTGGCCTGTATGCCCATATGTTGTTAGTGTCCACCGTTGATGTGGGTTCCCTTCTTGAGGTCGCTGGTGTCCTCTCTCTCCGTGATCCGCTGCTACCACTGTCAAGGTGTTCAGAGTGGGATCTTCGAATATGGTACCACAGTGAGTTGTAGACGCGATATTCTTTGGCGCAACCATTGATTCCACAAACAACGCGAAAATCTGGACTACGGCTATGAGCAGAATTTATATGACTCAATAACGATTTGAGAGTCAGAGCCACAAACACACAGCAGATAACACAGCGCCAAATCATTTTGTTTTTCTAGCGGCTAGCATAAGCTACCCGGCTGACTTGCTAATGCCTGTTACCCTTACATGAACCCGTCTGGACTGTGTTATTTTTTTCCCCCGGCCTGAACCCAAGATGACAGAGGGGTGGTCATTCTGTTTCGCAACAGCAGGAATAACCAGCCATGTATTATCACATACACGCGACTTATTATAAACTATTGTGTAATTCAATAATGTTATTTATAGAAATTAATTTGGGCAAATGCGAAATAAACGTATTACGATCAGCCACTCCCCCCCTCCTCCCTGGAAGAGATGGTACGATCCAAATGTGTCTACGCAGTTTTTACCCTACCGCCAAACGACCAGCCGTTGCATTTGAAATGCACACACCTGCCGCTGTGACTATTCTGTAGTAGTTTGTGGACGTCAGTGAAGACAAATTATGGATGGACTGGACGACATTGCAATTGGCACACTCAGAGGTAAGCTATTATGTGTTGTATTAACGTTATGTCAAAGTTATGTTGTGTTTTACGTAGCTAACCTAGCTTGGCAAGTTAGGGGGGGAGGGGTCGTCTTTTGAGCTGACGTTAACTTACTCCTACAATATTTATTTCTTTTATACTTGGTATGTTTGTTGGCGCAAGGAGCTATGATAATAATTAGAATAAACCCATCCCTCATTTTTTCCGGCGTTTTTATGAAGTTTAAAGCAGCATTTTAATGGAAGTTGTTACCTAACGTAAGTGCCTTAAAACAGGGTTCCCCGCTGGTCTTAAAAAGCCTTAAAGTCTAAAATCCAACAATCCGATTTTTAAGGCCTAAAAAAGTCTTAAATTTTAGTTATTAGGTCTAAAAAATGAGATGCTAGGTCTTAAAAGTGAGATTAGCTCTCTATTGTGTTAAAAATGTTTTGAGTGTCCTGCAAAGAAATCAGTCCTATCTATTTACACGGAAATTAATCAAGCTGGAACCAAAAAAATGTAAATTCGCTGCCCCCGGGAGAAATTATTGGCGAACGAAGCTACGTATCGTTCGAGTTGGTTGAACGTAGACAGAGAGCTAGCTAGCTAACTACTCGTGTTTTGTTTTGAGTTTCCTCGCTATGTAATTTGATAAGCCATGGGCAAGTGTAGGTTTAATGAGCTATGGGTAGAGAAAAGCGCGTTTAGGTCCTGGTTAAAAGCAGTGGATGGGAATCCGCACGAAGCCCGTTGCACTTTATGCGAAACAAATATTAAACTCGGAACTTTAGGGGTAAAGTCTCTGGAATCGCATGCGAAGTGCTCGAAACATGAGACCAAAATAAGAGGTCTGCAACAAACCAGACAACTCTCCTCCATCCTTCGGGGGACGCAGTGCCTGCAGCTCCGCCTCCGGCCTCCCAGCTCCCCGCTACCGCGGCCCAGTCTCCCGGTACCTCTAATCGGCCTCCCGCTACTCAAGGAAGAATCGACCTTGCGCTGGGATCCACGCCAACACTGGTGGCAGAAGTGATGTGGACGCTGGAAACCGTAGTTAAACACCAGTCCTATAACAGCAACGAAGGCATTGGCAAGCTTTTTGCCCGCATGTTCCCCGATTCTGACATCGCGAAAACATTTGCGTGTGGTGGTGATAAGACGGCTTATATCAAAGTTCGGTTTGGCGGATCTCGTCGCGAAAGTCAACAACGGACCATTCGTTGTTATGTTTGATGAAAGTTTGAACAAGGCGACCAAGACCAAGCAGCTGGACATGCATGTTCGTTTCTGGGATGAGGGAAAGTCCAGTCTAGGTACCTGGGGTCCCAGTTCATGGGACATGCAACAGCGCAGGACTTGCTGGCGAATGTCAAAGTAAGTAACGCAAATCAATTATTGATCTGTTCCATTTGGTAGCTATTTTTCTATAATGCCATTAGCTGTAGTGTGTCACAGCTAACTTTACATCAGTGGGCCTATTGTAGGCTAACGTTAACTTAGCCTACTTGTCTCATCTGTGAACATACTAGCTACAGTACATGTTAATTTTCAGCTTCATAGGAATGAGTGTTTGAGTACATTTGAAATGATTGTTGTTAGCCAATATTGAAATTATCACAGCCATATTGGCTACAGTGACCTTTTTATGTCAACCAGTGTAGTTTCAGTGAATCTAGAATGACCAATACATGTCTAATTGTTGATGTACTGATTTATGTAATTTTTTTCTTTCTTTATATGTTTTGTGATAGGTGATGTTATACTGGAGCAGCGGCACGTCATTTATAGATTCAGTAGGGGTGCAACGGATAAAAAAACTCACGGATCGGATCATTTTTCGGATCATAAAAAAAAAAAAAGACAAATGCGTGGCCATGCTCGATGTGTTTCCACTGTCATGTGTCTTTCTTGTGCCACAGCGCCGACACACCGTCACGGTTTTATCCACGAACCTCTTTCCATCATCATTATATTTGACAGGGAAGCCAAAATGCTACATACAGGGAATTTAAAGGGGCAGCAGCAGGACTCTCCCTCCCCGGCTGGGATTCACATGAACGTACATGCACGCGCGGCCGGCCCGGCTTGTAAACAGCGGGCTGGAGATCAACACACAGAGAGGGGATGTGACGTCATGCTATACTCCATATGAAAGCACACCACTAGTGCTTCACATAGAGATTTTTTAGTCCCTTAAATCTAAAACGAATATCGCTTATTGCACCTTTAAATGACGCGAAGGGTTTCTCAAGCTCCTCCGTTTCTCCGCTCGCCATGACCACTAGTGTGTGGATTGAATATGCGCCCTTGACGTAATACACACAACTTTTTTTTTTTCATAAACCAATCCGCGGATCACGTGTGTGCCGAACCGTAGAGATTGATCCGAACGGATCACGGATCAATGATGATCCGTTGCACCACTAAGATTCAGAGTCTCGCCTATTTTTTCCTCTAGCGTTTCTCGGCAAAAACACAGTGAAAATGATCTGTTGAGAGTCATATTGTATCTGTAAAGACGCCACAATCCACAGTCCTTTTTTAAGTTTTACTTGTGGGACCACACCGGGACCATTTTCAAATTAAAAGCACTAGTTCTTGCATCTCTATGCAAAGAACCCTTTCATTTGTTAAAACGAGGCTTTTATTGTGACGGTCATTATCAAGGTAAACTCAGTGTAGAGACACACAGCTGACAGCAGCAGAGAGCTTTCTGTGTGAACTCTCCTCTTCTCGGTACAAAATCTTCTTCAGCCTCATTTTCTGTTCGTTCCCTAACTTCACTTTCACTGTCTTTATCCATTTTCTTCACTGCTCGGCTCAACCGTGCTCAACGTGCTTGCTAAGTGCAACTGCAAAAACAGTCCCCTCTCAAACAATATCCCGCGGTGCTACGTTCCGCCGCTTGGCGTTCCCGACCTTGCTACATATTCACCGGTATTGCGGTATTATGAAAAATTCATATCATAAAAAATAACACCGGTATGGTGCACCGCTCAGCACTACTGCAGACCCTATATTTGAGTAGAAGTATCAATACCACATCGTTAAATACTTCATTACAGATAAAAAATCTTGCATTTAAAATCCTCCATAAAGCATTAAAGTTAAAGCACAATTTTATTCTGCAAAATGTGTCAGTTTTCTTCAAGTAAATTTAGCTGGTAATGCTTAAGTGGGTTCTAAATGCAGGATTTTTACTTGGGATATTTGTATTTTGTGGCAGGGCTCTAGACTAACTTTTGATACCAGTGAAAGAGTTATAAAGTTATAACCCGAAACACAGGAAATGTCACAATGTAAAAATGAATCGGTAAAATATTCTCACTTGTAATGTACACAAGGTTGAGTGAATTCAGTGATAAGTTCAGTGTCTTGGCACTAAATGTAACTTCTCTATGTTCCAGCTGCTAATATTGGAGAGGAGTTACTGCCTTCACTCTCCCGGGATGACATCAAAGATCTGTTTCCCGGTCCTGAAAATTTCCTGAGGCGCCGGGCTATATGGCTTGTTGTGAATAAAGAAGAAGAGGTCAGTTGTATATCTATTACAGTATAACAAACCTCAGTACACCCCTGTACAATATCACTAAAATGTAAAATAAGTATACATCCGGTCCATTTAATAACATTTTATTTATCTTTAGCCAAAGCCCAAGAGGAATGAAGCTAATTCATTTGAAAAAGAGAAATGTTTGATCAATTAAAAATTATGAAAGGTCCACATTAAGAACCAACTGCAACAGCTTTGTTCTTCTTGGGCTTTGGCTAGAAACAAATACAATTGTATTAAATTGGCAGGATTTGTAATTATTTAACATTTTAGTTATATTGCACAGGGGTGTACTCACTTCTGTTGCTTTGAGATCTATTCAACAATAAATGTAAAATTAAGTGCTTATGCAACTTTTTAAAAATCCTTTAAATCATAATGCATGTTCATTTAACTGACAAGTAAAGGCACATATTGATATTCATATATGAAGTTATCCTATGAAATGTCTAAGTGTAAATGTATTTTAGGCAGAGACTGCTGCTGAACTACAACAACCATTAACCACTGGAGGCACTGACATTTCGAAAGAGGAGCCCAACACTTCAAAGTTTGTGACTATGTCCAACCCAGAATACATAGTCTTCACGGACAGTGAGCTTGAACATGTGCGACGCGCTCTACTTCGAGCAGAAGCGGCTGGGGACTGAGCACAGCGTGGCCTTATCCAAGGAGCTCCTTTGCCGACTCATAAGAAACACAATGACTAATATGATTTCAATCGCAAGGGCCACAGAGGACTCCAGATACCCCAGCAAACATGAGGTCAATGCCATGGCGAAGCGATTGGTGGAGTACTACCCAATGATAAAAGACAGGTCATCATCATCAAACACTGAGTGGGTAAGTAGTAGCTTTTTCTCACTATTGCTCATATTTGATGTTTACGGTAAAAACTTGAATCTTTTAATGCTTACTATTTGTACCCTTCAGGAACATGTTTCTAAAAAGCTCATGAAGAGACTCTCAAATGTCAGAAGTCCAAGGAAGGCCAAGGTTCCTCCTTCAAAGAAACCGCGACAGGATGGGGATATCTATGCAGATGTTTCAACAAGTGACTATGATGGAGATTCCAGTGCATCAACCATTATTCTGGAAAAGTCACCTGTTAGAGCCAGCACCCCAGTGCAACACCAGGATAGCAGTGATGAAGCATGTATGTATTTAATACGATCTGTATGCATCTGTGTCTTTGGTAGAGAAAACCTTTTAAGAAAACATACGCCACCAGCAAGTGGAGATGCAACAGCTTTAGTGTCTGTCCAGCGATTCGAGTATTTCATTGTTCAATATTGCAATATAATAAGTGCATAAATGAATAAATCCTGTTACTTCCTGAGTTGCTCCCTAACAGTCTAACACCCCCTCTCTTTTTATGCCTTCAGCTGGTTCAGTTGACCTCTTGGACAGCCAGAGAACCCAGGCAAGACACTACAAGACTCTTCAAATATTATACAAGTCCAAGAAGCCAAACAAAGCTGCGGTAACTCATTTGCTGAACCTGGAGTTTGAGTCTAGAAGACGCTTCATCACCTACGATGTTTTAAAGGAGCAAGACAGACCGACAAAGATTCTAGAGGCTTACCCATGTTTCAGAGAAATGGATCATGTAAGTAATTTGAGTAGAATATAAATCCTTTATTGTTATTGTATTAGATATAAAGGAAATTAAGTAAATGCTCACCCCCTGTAAACAGTTCATTATCAAACTGTTTAACCAGGACTCGCAATAGAGATTATTTTGTATTTATCTGTATTTGAATGTATTTTTCAGGTCCTGGATGAGCTGCGGAGAATTATTCAACCTACCAATTCCCAGTACATCTCTGAGATGAAGGACAGATGGGAAATCTTCTACTCAAAGGTCCAGTTTTATGGTATCATGAAGAAAGCCATGAAGCCTCCAAAAACTTTGAATGGAGGTGAGTTCACAATGCCTTGATTTGTCCAAGTTTATATTTTGTGATCTCATGAGTGGTTATTTATGGTACTGCTTGTATTGTGCCTTTTCTGTCAAACCAGTGGAGCATGCTGCAGCTGTGTTCAGAGCCCTGCCACTGCTCTTCCCATCCAGCACCATGCCACCTAGAAAGCTGGGCGCAAACAGCGAGGCTCTTTTCCATGTCCTTACGGTGAGACTTGCTGTATTGTATTTTATACTGTATGTTGCAGTTATTCATACATACATTATATGTTCTGTTTGGTTATTCTTTGTGATAGGTGTTTGTCATTTTCACAATGACAAAAGTTGAAGTGTTGTCCATGCTGTAATTTTGGAGGAGTAGCTTTATTGAAACTAGCGGTGGTGTTTTCAGTATTTGCAATGTTCAGCAAAGAATATATATACAAAATATTTTCCCTCAGATATCAGGGGTTAATGCGGCTAGGTTTTTTTTTTATGGATGTAGAATTATCATTTGACCATTCAGTGTCCTAGTCCAGGTCAAGGTGTGTGTTACTTGTGTTTTTCTAATCTTCTACATTGACTTTTGTCATCTAGACTTCAGAAGACCCTGATGGTTTCCTGCACCAACGACCCCTGTCTTGTCCAGTTGTGGTCGTTTCTGAAGACAACTGCATGATCGCCATTGGGAGCACGCCAGTGGCCACCTTCGACAGTGAGAGGTTTCACGAGGGACTGCTCTACCTCATGGCATATTATTATGCCCTTCACCTCACTTACCCGAAGTGTATTTCCACACTGCTCTCAGTATTGCAAACTGAAATTCTCCAAGATTCCATCCATGAAGGAGATTCAACCCCCTCCTACAAAAAAGCCATTGGCGAGTGGAAGTCCTTCAGTGGTGAGTGAGTGAGTGAGTGAGTGAGTGAGTTGAGTGAGTGAGTGAGTGAGTGAGTGAGTGAATCTCTTTTCTTTCTGTTCTCCTTTGTGACAAAAATCTGTTTCAGTTAGTCTTGCCACATGTTTATTGGTGTTATTTCTAAAAAATATATATTGTTCCTCTGGGATATTTTGCAATTTTGTGTTTTTATTTTCTAATAGGGCCGCAACTAACGATTATTTTCATTATCCATCAATCTGTTGATTATTTTCTCGATTAATCGGTTAGTTCTTTAAAAGGTCAGAAACATTTTCAGTTATTGTTTCCCAAAGCACAAGATGCAATTTAAAATGTCTTGTCTTTTCTCGACCAACAATCCACATCCCAAAGATACTGTATGCAGTTTACTTTCATAGAAGACTGAAGGAACTAGGACCAGGAACCATGTTCATGTAGAGTTATAATGCAGTCTGCCGATGGAGAAAGTGGTTGAATGTTGTCAAATGCTTTTCAATGCAGCAGTTGGGATTTTGTCTTAATAAAAAAAAAGAAGCTAAAAATAAGAATGCCTCTGGTGCCTTAATTTAAGACAATGTCACTTATTTTTACTATGCTGTTTGAAGAAATTGTGTCTTATTGTAAGATTTTTTTGCTAATTATTAATCTTGATTTAAGGTATACATTCTTAAAGTCAGCTCAATTAAGAGACCAATGTATCTAGTTTGAAGAAATTGTGACTTATTGTAAGCTTTTCTGGCTAATTATTAATCTTGATTTAAGGTATAAATTCTTAAAGTCAGCTCAATTAAGACCAATGTATCTTGTTTGAAGAAATTGTGTCTTATTGTAAGCTTTTTTGGTAATTATTTATCTTATATTAAGGTATAAATGCTTAAAGGCAGCTCAAACAAGAAAAAAATACTAATTTTAAGTTAATCTATCTTAAATGACTAACTTTGTATTGCTTGTTATAAGCACAACTTACTTAAATTTGGCATTTTTGTCTAGTTTTAAGACCCATTATGGTCTCTCAGTGGCTAGATTTATGTCCTAGTTTTAAGAATTCTAGTCAAGCAAAATTGGCTTACCCCATTGCTTGATATAAGACAATTTGATTAGATTTAAGAATATTTGGCTTATTTCTAGTGGGGGTGTTTTTGGATTCAGACACAGTTTGAATTTTTAAGTGTAGATTAAAAACATATATTTTCAGCCTAGCCTACTGCCAAACATAGTCTAGGTGAAGAGATGGAGAAGGCTATGCCCTAGTGCAGGGGTCGGCAACCCGCGGCTCCGGAGCCGCATGCGGCTCTTTCATCCTTATGCTGCGGCTCCGCGTGGCTTGGGAAAATAAATTATAAGTATCCAATTGAAGTGTATTTTATTTGTAGTTCTAAATTTCCTCGCGCACGAAAATCCGAGGGGTGCAAGTATTTTTTTGCGTAGCACCCCCCATGGACAGAAAACGGGTGCTGGCAAGCACGCTACGCCACTGGCGGCTCCCAGTGTTTTCTTTTCCGTGGAAACCGGGTCCAAATGGCTCTTTGAGTGTTAAAGGTTGCCGACCCCTGCCCTAGTGTCTTATGGAGTGAGAAACTTTCCATACTCTCACCTCCTCAATGTGTTACCACCACTGTTATGCTGGTTATCCTTGGATGGTTTGGAACTCTCATGGCTGCATGTTTTCTCTGTCCCTCTCATAATAGGTATGCTGCCATAGCTTACACCTGTTGGGGCTATCTGTGTATTTCCTATGCTTGTGCTCCCCTGCTCTTACATAATGCTACTGGCTATAGCACTGCTTTTTTTTCTGTCTGCATGTTCTCATCTCTGCCTCAGCCTTTGACTCGGGGGCACCTGCCCCCAAGCCCTAGATCCTGCGAGAAGTGTGAGCTGCCCCCATCAACCCTCATGATATGGTCTTTTTTGGACATACCCTGTGCCGGCCAGAAGAGGATGGGCTCCCCCCCTTTTTAGTCTGGTTACTCCCAAGGTTTCTCCCTACCACTGTTGCCTTTAGGCTTGCTTTTGGGGGGGTCTAGGCCTGGGTTCCCCCTCTGTTAAGCGTTTTGTGACAATTCTATTGTGAAAAGCGCTATACAAATAAATTTGATTTGATTTGACTCCTCACAGCAGCAACAGATGCAGCAGCTGCTCCGGAAATACGCCGACAGCTTCACCACCAGGGATGAGGACTGCAAGCGCAAGGGGCTGGTCCAACACAGCATAGACACTGGCTCTGCCCCGCCCATTCGTTTGCGCCCCTATTGGCTCGCCCTCACTAAGCGCCAGGCCACTGAGGAGCAGATCTGGACCATGGTGGCAGCTCCCGCCCTCCTGGCGCTTCTGTGTGGACTACCGACGTCTAAATGCAGTCACAAGGAAGAACTCCTACCCACTGCTGCACATCGACGGCGCGTTGGACCACAACAGCAGTTCCAAATGGTTCAGCTCGTTCGACCTGCGGATCGGCTACCGGCAAGTGGAGCTGGCTCCGCACGCCCGGCCCAAAACTGCCTTCACCATTGGGCTATGGCAATTCCGTGTTATGCCGTTTGTGCTCTGCAACGTGCCGGTCACCTTTGAGCGGCTGATGGAGCGGGTCCTGAGCCATGTCCCCAAGCAGCACTGCGTTGTCTATCTGGATGACCTTCTCATCCACACCGGCGACTTCTACTTCCGGAGCGCCGTAGAGATGGCTGCCTCGTCGCTAGCTCCCGAGCTAACACACAGTTTTTTGTTTCTTACTCTTTTAATAGTATTTATTTTTATACAAAAAGTTAGCAGCCTTATCACCTACGACAGATGCACACTTCTGGAGATTGGATCGACAATCGCTTGCCGCACACCGGAGTTTTTCAACTCTTTCGACTCGGACTCAGGAGTCTTTGTTGGATTAACCCCGTCCATCTTGGGAGCGATCTCACGCAAGCGAAGCTGCCGGAGGAGAGGGAAGCGAGCCGGCGTGCTGGTCAGGCTGAGATGCAGTGCCAATCGTCCTCCATTGCCCTCCATTCTACTGGCTAATGTACACTCTTTGGACAATAAGCTATGCGAGCTACAGGCTCGTATTCAATTCTACCGTGAAACAAGGGACAATTGTATCATCTGCCTAACGGAGACCTGGATGAAGGAGGGGGATTACCGACACAGCCATTGAGCCCACAGGTTTTTCCGCACACCGCGCGGACAGAACAAAGACTCTCTCTGGTAAGGATCGCGGAGGGGGGGTATGTATCATGATAAACAGGTCTTGGTGTAATCCAAGTAGTGTGCATATTCTCAAGTCGTTCTGTTCACCGGACCTGGAGTATCTGATGTTAATGTGCTGACCATTCTGGCTACCTCGGGAGTTTACAGCGGTTATCGTGACTGTTGTTTACGTCCCCCCACAAGCCAACACGGACATTGCATTGAAGGAACTCTACGGGGTAATTAGCGTTCAGGAGTCGGCCCACCCGGAGGCTGCTTTTATTGTGGCGGGGGACTTCAACAGGGCGAACTTGAAGAAAGTTCTCCCGAAGTTTTACCAACACATAACAGGCAAGACCCGTGGTGAGAAGACGTTGGATCACTGCTACACCCCCTTCCGGGGTGGCTACAAGGCCCTCCTCCGCCCACCGTTTGGCAAATCAGACCACCGCTCTATCCAGATACTCCCCGCTTACAGGCAGAGACTGAAGCAGCAACCAATTGCTGCGCGAGAGGTTCAGCGCTGGTCGGAAAAATCGGAATCCATGCTGCAGGACTGTTTTAACCACACCGACTGGTCCATGTTCAAGGACGCCTCGGACAACAACGTCAGTGAGTACGCGTCCACAGTTGGTGGGTTTATCAAGAAGTGCATGGATGACGTTGTTCCTACTAAATCGGTTCGGATATACCCAAATCAGAAACCGTGGATTAACGGGGATGTTCGCGCTGCACTGCATACGCGCGATGCCGCCTTCAACTGCGGTAGTATGGAGGAGTATAGAAGAGCCCGCTACGACCTCCGCAGGACCATCAACACTGCCAAGCGAGAGTATAGGAGCAGAGTGGAGGAGAAATTTGATAATCAAGACATGAGGGGTATGTGGAAGGGGCTACAGACAATCACGGACTTCAGAGGGAGAACCAGCTGTGTAGAGAACTCCTCTACCTCCCTCCCAGCAGAGCTGAACACATTCTTTGCTCGGTTCGATGTGAACGGCAGCCTACCGGAGTCAGCGCTGCCTGGGGAGACCAGCCTGCTGAGCATCTCAGAGGCCGATGTGCGCAGAGCCTTCAAGCGGGTGAACATCCGCAAGGCAGCAGGCCCCGATGGCATCCCGGGGCGCGTCCTCAGAGCATGCGCTGACCAGTTGGCAGGAGTGTTTGCAGACATCTTCAACTTCTCCCTGTCCCAGGCTGTTGTTCACGCGCTGTTGTTCCCGCGGACTTCAAGATGTCCAGCATTGTGCCTGTCCCCAAACACCCCAAGGTAACGTGTCTGAACGACTGGAGGCCCGTAGCCCTCACCTCGATCGTCAGTAAATGCTTCGAGAGGTTGGTTAAAGACTTCATTTGCTCCATGTTGCCTGACACACTGGACCCATGGCAATTTGCATATCGTCAGAACAGATCCACTGACGACGCAATTGCCGTGGCACTTCACACCGCCCTTTCTCACCTGGAGAGGAGGAACTCTTATGTGCGAATGCTGTTTGTGGACTATAGCGCAGCGTTCAACACAATAGTTCCTGCCAAGCTTGACACCAAGCTCCGGGGTCTAGGCCTGCACTCTACCATGTGCAGCTGGATACTGGACTTCCTGTCGGGCCGCCGCCAGGTGGTGAGGATGGGCAGCACCACCTCAGAGCCACTGACCCTCAACACAGGAGCCCCTCAGGGATGCGTGTTGAGCCCTCTCCTCTACTCCCTGTACACCCACGATTGCATGGCCATGCATAGCTCCAACGTCATCATCAAGTTTGCTGATGACACGACGGTGTTGGGACTGATCTCCGATGACGACGAGACAGCCTACAGAGAGGAGGTTGGATCACTGACACAGTGGTGCCAGGAGAACAACCTCGCCCTCAACGTTCAGAAGACCAAGGAGCTGATCGTGGACTACAGGAAGCAGAGAGGAGAGCACACCCCCATCTCCATAGACAGGGTTGCAGTAGAGAGGGTCAGCAGCTTCAAGTTCCTCGGTGTGCATATCTCCGAGGACCTCAAATGGACCACACACACCACACACGTGGTGAAAAGGGCCCAACAACGCCTGTACTTCCTCAGACGTCTGAGGAAATTCAACATGTGCCGCCGCATCCTCCGAACATTCTACACTGGTACGATCGAGAGTGTTCTCTCAGGATGCATCACCATCTGGTATGGGAACTGCACCGCACTCGAGCGCAGAGCGCTACACTCTCATCCGACTCCACTGGCTTCCAGTCAAGTCTCGCATTTCTTACAAACTCCTCCTCCTCACCTACAAATCCCTCCATGGCCTCGCCCCCCAGTACCTGTCTGACCTTCTCCACCATCAAACTCCATCTCGGAGATTGCGGTCCTCGGACACGGGTCTGCTCTCCATCCCCCGCACCAGTCGACGAACCTTTGGGGACAGAGCCTACAGTGTGGCAGCACCCACCCTCTGGAACTCTCTCCCCATAGAGATTCGCCAAGCCCCAACCCTGGACAGTTTCAAAGCCGCCCTCAAAACTCATCTGTTTTCTAAAACCTTTGTTTAGTTTCTGTGGTTCCTGTGTTGTCTCCGTTCTGTTGTACTTGTATCTGCTTAAATGTATGTTTTATGTAACTTTTATCTACTCCTCCCACTGTACTGCGACCTTGGGTTTCTTGAAAGGCGCATAACAAATAAAATGTATTATTAAATGTATTATTATTACAGAGGGTCGTGCGAACGGCCCAGGACATCATTGGAGGGGAGCTTCCCTCCCTGCAGGACATTTACACCAGGCGGTGCATGGCAAAGGCCAAATGCATTATCAAAGACATTAACCACCCCTGCCACAAACTGTACTCTACTTTACCGTCGGGCAGAAGATACCGTAGTATCAAGTGCCGCACAAATAGACTCAGGGACAGCTTCCATAGTCAGGCTAACAGGCTGCTGAACAAGAGCTGATCCTCACGCTTTGCACACACTCAATTGTATTTGCAATTGTTTTGTAATTTGCACATTCATATCCAACTTGCACTATTCTGTATATTGTATTTTTACCAGTTATTTTGTATTTTGCACAGTCTATACTATAATTGGTACTCACTTGCTCAGTTTAAATCTGTTTTGCATAGGTTAACTCTTGCACTGTTTTTTAGCTTTACATTACATTTACATTTACATTTTAAGCATTTAGCAGACGCTCTTATCCAGAGCGACTTACAAGATGTGCATTAATACATGGTAGGAACAATCATAGTTAGCACACGAGATCAGTGCAGGAATACAGCAATAGACATCATTGCAGGCATCAGCATACCACACCTGTAACACCTGTAACACCAGGAAGGAAAAAGTTAGTGTTTTTTTATTTTTTTATTTTTTATAAATAGTGTACAACAGGTAAATAGTGGTGACAACAGATAGACTGGATGGACAGTGTTCAGTGGTAGTGGAGTCTGAAGAGGTGGGTTTTGAGTCTCTTGCGGAAGATTGGAAGTGGTTCTGCAGTCCTGACCAATTGCGGGAGGTCGTTCCACCAGCGAGGAACCAGGACAGAGAAGAAGCGAGACCGCGAGGAGCGGCAGCCAGGCGCCTGGAGGGATGGGGCAGTCAGTTTGCCAGAGGAGGCAGAGCGGAGGAGTCTGGGTGGGGTGTAGGGAGTGATGAGTGACTGGAGGTATCGGGGAGCAGTACCTCTGGCCGCTTGAAAAGCAAGCACCAGTGACTTGAATCTGATGCGTGCTGCGATGGGGAGCCAGTGCAGGAAGGAGAGTAGAGGGGTGACGTGAGTGAACTTTGGCTGGTTGAACACCAGGTGAGCGGCAGCGTTCTGGACTAGTTGCAGAGGTTTGATGGCACAGGCCGGAAGGCCTGCCAGCAAGGAATTGCAGTAGTCTAGACGTGAGATCACCAGCCTGGACCAGGAGTTGAGTGGCCTCTTGGGTGAGGAACGGTCGGATCCTCCGGATGTTGTGGAGGGAGAAACGGCAGGTCCGAGCGATCGCTGCAATATGGCTTGAGAAGCACAGCTGGGTGTCCAGGGTTACCCCAAGACTCCTGGCTGACTGGGACGGAGACACTGTGGAGCCTTCCCCGGTGATTGACGCATCAATCATCGGGGAGCCCTTCGCTGGGAGGAAGAGCAGCTCTGTCTTCCCCAGGTTCAGCTTCAGGTGGTGGGTGGACATCCATGCAGAGATGTCAGCCAGGCATGCAGAGATCCATGCCGGGACCTGGGTGTCAGATGGAGGGAAGGAGAGAAAGAGTTGAGTGTCATCAGCATAACAGTGATAGGAAAAACCATGAGCAGACATAACAGAGCCAAGTGACTTGGTATACAGAGAGAATAGGACGGGGCCTAGCACCGAGCCCTGCGGGACTCCAGTAGAGAGGGTGTGGGGAGAGGAGAGGGATCCTCTCCAGGCCACCTGGTAGGACCAATCAGTCAGGTAGGACTCAAACCATGTCAAGGCAGATCCAGAGATTCCCATCTCGACGAGAGATGAGAGCAGGATCTGGTGGTCCACGGTGTCGAATGCTGCCGACAGGTCGAGGAGGAGGAGGACAGAGCTAAGGGATCGGGACCTAGCAACGTGAAGAGCCTCATTGACCGCAAGGAGAGCAGTCTCTGTGGAGTGGCCTGCTCTGAACCCAGATTGTTTGGGGTCAAGCAGGTCGTTCTGTAAGAGATGAACAGACAGTTGATTATAGACAGCCCGCTCTAACGTTTTGGAAAGGAATGGGAGGAGAGAGACAGGTCGGTAGTTAGAGATGACAGCAGGATTCAGAGAGGGTTTTTTTGAGGAGGGGATAACCTGAGCACATTTGAGGGAGGAGGGGACAGAGCCAGAGGAAAGAGAGGAGTTAATGACATTGGAGACAAAGGGGAGGATGTCCATAGCAATGGACTGGAAGAGGGGGGAAGGAATGGAATCAAGAGGGCAGGTGGTGGGACGGTGGGAGAGAACAAGTTGAAGGATGTCTGAGTCAGGGAGGGGTGAGAAGGAGGACAGAGGAGTGGGAGGTTTAGGTAGCGGGATGGTATTCAGCCATGGTGAAGTCAAAGGACTGAAGCAGGGGGAGGAATGCAGAGGCCTGGGAGGTCTCTAGCTGCAGGTTGAAGTCCCCGAGGAGTAAGACGGGAGTGCCATCCTCAGGGAAGGCACTGAGTAGGGCATCCATCTCGTCTAGGAAACTCCCCAGTGGACCTGGAGGGCGATAGAGAACAATGATGTGCAGTTTACATGGAACAGTGACAGTGACAGCATGAAATTCAAAGGAGGAGGGTGAGAAGTGAGGAAGAGGAACAATACCAAATCTCCACAGGGGGGAGATGAGTATACCTGTCCCTCCACCTATACCTGAGGGTCGTGGAGTGTGGGAGAAGGTGTAGGCTGCAGAGAGAGCAGCAGGGGTGGCTGTGTTCTGCGGAGTGATCCAGGTCTCCGTGAGCGCCAGGAACTGCAGGGAGAGTAGTGAGACCTGGGCCGAGATGAAATCGGCCTTCCGGACAGCGGACTGGCAGTTCCATAGTCCACCTGCTACCACTACGTCAACACTGGGAGATCTAGGAGGGTGGATGAGGTTTCGGGTGTGGGTAGAATCTCTCCTTCTAGGCAATCTAGAAGAGGAGACAAGGATTGGGATAGGGAGGTAGCATGTAGTGTTAGATGCAAAGGAAGAAGAACAGGGAGATACAAAACTATGATACTTACCGTGCGGTGAGCACTCCCTAGCTGGCCTCCCTCGGTGGACTCCTGCAGGTAGACTCCTCCGTCTTTGTCCGCCGAGTCTTCGTCCGGGGAGGCTAGGACAGGGAGGCTGCCGCGAAAAGCTGCCGCTATCCACAACTACGGCTGTTAATATGTGGCGAATGCCCCTGACAACAATAGAGACTAATTACCAATCCCTTACACTAATCAACTACAGACACGGGTGCTACGCCTTTTAAAACAAAACCGATTTAAACGCTAAGTATCAATCAGCTTAACTAAATCTTCTAAGCAGCGATTGAAGCTAGTAAACGAGACTAATAAACTGGAACAAAAGCAACAAGCTACTAATTAAGCTAACAAAGGAGCGAGTCCTGCTGCTGCAACAGGTGAGACAGGCAGTGAACGCTGAAAACTACACACGAAATCTAACGCCGGGTAACCAACACTCACTAGAACGCAACGCAACGAGACGACTCCTACCGTGGTCAAATGCACACCACTAGCTTTAATTTTTTACCTATGTTTAATGTATACTTATAGTTTAAATTCTGCACCGTTTTTAGCTATTTTATTTATGTCTACTTATAGTTTAAAAATATATAGTCTCTAACTGCTGTTTGCTGTCGGGCGTTTTCTGACACAAGAATTTCATTCACTGTGTTATACTTGTATAATCTGTGATTTGACAATAAAACTTGAAACTTGAAACTTGAGGGGGCCCTTCGCCACCTGCGGGAAGTCTTTTCCGCCATCCGCCAAGCCGGGCTGCGCCTGAACCCGAAGAAATGCTAATTGTTTCAGCGGGAAACCGCATTCCTGGGGCACGTAGTGAGCGCTCCTTTCCACAGAGCCCACCCCCTGCCCTCCCTTGTTCTTCTTCCCAACCTCCTTTCTGCTCTCCCTCCTGCTCAACCCTCCCTATCTCCCATCCTCCTTCTCTACCGCTCCTAACCTGCCCTCTCTCCCCCCCTCGCCCATACTTGCAGTTTTGCAAGTGGGTTTGATTAGTGGGTTCAATTAATAAGTAAAGAGAAAAAGAAAAAGGAATTATAAGCACATAAATATACAACAAATAAATTAAAGGTTAAATAAAGTAATTTAAGAGGGATAGGGGAGGGGAAGAGGAGGGTATGAAAGGAAACAAGAAAATAAACAAACTCCTGGTTTAGAGCCCAAGTATCAAGCTTCTCTATAAAGCTGCAAGTGTAGCTGGAGCATGTCTATATCAGTCACAGGTTGGGTCAAGATCTAGCATGATTGAGCTAATCTAACTTTGGACCAATGAAGTCTATGAACAATTTTGAATTGAAGTACAACATGCCTAGCACATATCAAGGAGTCCCAAGCCCCCTCTGGGATTTCTTCTTCCCAATGGTTGTTCAGAGTTAATACACTGCCAATGACACCTCTGTTAAAGGGGTTTACTTCCAGAAATGAATCCAACAGGGTTTTAGGGGGGGAACGGGTCATACAGGGAATGCTGGGAACGGGCCATACAGCTTGTACAAAGTTGTGGACCTGCAGATATTTAAAAAAAGTTGTGGCAAGTAGAATTTTTCAGTAAGCTGAATGATTGAAGCAAAAATTCTGTCAATATACAAGTATTTCAGAGAGCCAAGATCCCTTTCCCTCCACTCTGCCCCTGGTACACCCCTGAACTTCGCCTATTAAAAACCTCTGGGCATCGTTTGGAGTGGTTGGCTAAAAGAACTGACCTAACGGTTCACTCCCAAGCATATTCCGAACACCAAACTCTCTATAAAAATGCCCTCTCAGCAGCCAGAAGCTCCCACTACTCTAACATCATCAACAGTGAGAGTCAATTCTAAGACCCTCTTCTCCACTGTTAAACACCTGCTAACACGGACAATTAATTCATCTCTGGTGTCCGGCTCTGTTCCCCTCTCCCTTGAAATGGCTGCTATCACACCAATTCTCAAAAAGCCCAACGCAGATCACAACAACCTCAACAATTTCAGCCCCATCTCTAACCTTCCATTCCTCTCCAAAGTACGTGTGGTAGCAGCCCAGCTCCAATCCCACCTGGCCAATAAACACCTCCTTGCGCCATTCCAGTGGATTCTGACCAAAACACAGCACAGAGACCACCCTCATCAAGATTACCAACGACCTCCTCCATGCCGCCGACTCTGGACTATTAACCATTCTCATCCTCCTCGACCTCAGTGCTGCCTTTGATACTGTTTCCCACCTGCTGCTCCTGGACCACCTGACCTCCCTGGGGGTCACTGGGTCTACGCTATCCTGGCTGAAATCCTACCTCACTGGGAGACAACAGTTTGTCCAACTTAAACATCATCAGTCCAGGCTGGCTGCAATTACACAGGGTGTCCCCCAGGGAGCAGTGCTTGGTCCACTTCTATTCATCATCTATCTCCTCCCCCTTGGCCGAATCATGCGTCACCACCATATCAACTTCCACTGTTACGCTGATGATACTCAGCTATACATCTCATCCAAGCCCACCACCCCCCTACCCCCGACCTCCCTCATCAGCTGCGTCCATGATATCAAGACCTGGATGGCCACTAACTTTCTAAAATTAGACGGAAGTCATGCTCATTGGTTCAAATCCACCTTCTTCAAAGCACAACATTTCTTCACACCCATTGATGGCTACCCTGTCCCCCTGTCAACAGTTTGGACTACTGTAACAGAATACTTGCAGGACTACCCTCCAAACTCATCAATAAACTGCAAATTATCCAAAACTCGGCTGCACAAATCCTCACACGCACCAAATCCAATGACCACATCACTCCCACTCTCATTCAGCTACACTGGTTACTGGTCCAATACTGTATAGATTTCAAGATTCCACTGCTCACATATAAAGCCCTATACTGTCTTACTCCCCCTAACTCTCCGATCTCCTACAGGAATACACCCCAACCCGCACTCTGCGTTCATCCTCAGCTAGCCAGCTCTCCATCCCACCAACCTGACTCAGTACAATGGGCATGCGAGCATTCAGCTCCGCTGCCCCCAGACTCTGGAACTCACTCCCCACACACATCAGACACACAGAGACACTATCCTCCTTCAAACACTAAAAACCCACCTATTCACCATGGCCTACCACTGACACTTCTCCCCCATTTCCCCACTGTAAACTGTCACCCATTGCATAATGTTTTATGTCATTCATGTGTTGATGTCATCCTTGTGTTGATCAGTTTGCATGTATCCATGTAGTATTTTATTATACATTTTTTACTATTTGTTTCTAAATTATTATTCTTGTTTTTTGTACCTTTGCTTTTATTAACTTTTATGTAAGGTGACCTTGGGTGTCCAGAAAGGTGCCATCTAAAATAAAATGCATTATTATTACAGGGAGCGGGGGGAAAAAATGGTTGCTATCTCTAGGGGCCAAAGTAGGAAGGGTCTTAAGTTTGAAGGCCTGTCTGAACTGCCTCCCAATTTTAACACTCACAAATCATAATATTGGTTGTAAATTTCAAAATGGGATCCAGGCAGTGGGAGAGAAGAACAGAGAAGTGCTTTAAGGGAAACTGTAGAACTGGAGGTCTCTAAAGCCAGCCAGGAGGGTGTTTCAGGGTCATAAGTTGGAGATTGCCAAAAGGACATGCTCCTTATGTTAGCAGATCAGTAATAGTATTGGAAGTTAGGTAGTGCCATTTCCCCTATGTCCCAAGGCTTCTGGAGGACAGTCTTACATATTCTAGGTTTTTTATTCCAAATAAATAACATTATTAATTTATCCAGAGAGGTGAAGAAATATTTAGTGATAAAAACTGGGACACATTGAAATAAATAAAGAAACTTTGGCAGTATATTCATTTTCATGGAGTTGATGCAACCTGCTGAAGTAAGAGGCAAAATTGAGTGGCGGTTAAGGTCTTGCTTTGTGTGGTTTAGTAGAGGGAGAAAATGACTTTTAAAGAGATCTTTGCATTTACGCATCACTGAGATACCCAGGTACGAGAACTTATTTGAGGATACTTCAAAAGGCAAGGAGCTTAAGGAACATTGAGTTGCAGCAGAATTAATAATTCACTCTTGTGTAGATTGAGCTTGTAGCCTGAAAGTTTCGCAACATCTTTAAGCAAATTTCAAACAATGGGGAGGCATGACAGAGGGTCCGAAGCATACAAAAACAAATTGTCTGTGTAAAGAGAGACTCTATGTTCCTGATGTCTAAAGACTCCTTGGATACATTGATCACTTCATAGAGCAATGGCTAGGGGTTCAATGGCAACAGCAAATAATAGGGGAGAAAGTGTGCAGCCCTGTCTCATGCCTCACTGTAACTGAAATTGAAATTGAAGCCTAAGGAGATGAGTATAGGACTTTAATCCATGAGATAAACGTATCGCCAAAGCCAAGTTTGCACAGTGTGTAGCAAAGGTAGTCCCACTCAACACAGTCAAATGCCCTTTTAGCATCTGCGGACTGAGACGATGGAGAGGAGTATAATATGTTGAAAAGGCGACGAAGATTAAAAACCTGTGCTTAATGAACCCAGTTTGATCGAAGGAAATGATTGAGGGTAAAACAGTTTTGAGATGAAGGGTCAGGATTTTTGCTAGTATTGTAACATCTGTTTTGAGAAGTGAGATTCTTCCACACTCCAGGGGATCCTTATCCTTTTTCAGCCAGACTGAAATGGAAGCTTGGCATAGGGTTGGGGGTAGGGAAAGTGTGTAAAACAATTCATTAAACATATCAACTAGGAGAGGGGATAGGGGCTCCAGAATTTAAAAAGAAATCAGTAGGAACCGAAAAAGGATGTGAATACACGCCGATTGGGCGTGAGAGTGGCTTCTAGCCAGTGTTTTTGTTTGGTTGATTCACTGTTCTTCCCGGCTGTGTAACCAGCACCGCTGCGACTGATTGGGAATAGAAAAGTGAACGGGACGAAACTGCTGAAATGATTACAATGCTCACTAATCTGCACCGAAAGGGATGAGTTCATTCCATTATAACGTTTCAGTTCAGTTGCGTTTTCCCCAGTTCAGTGTGAATCACTATTCATTGTGCCGTGTTGCTGGCTTCTCTTTAGACTTCCTGGTCTTGACGTCATCGCTTCGATGCGGTCTCGCATTCTGGTGACGTGATTACCATCGGATTCCACCGGTACTTCTAATTAGATTCCCCCCTGTTGGCTCTGGCTTGAATCCCAGAGAGTGAACTGTTAAAGCCACTTAACTGGACTCTCTTTTAGATGGACTTTTAGCAATTGCAACTTTCCCTCAGCTGTTTGTTTGTTATATAATTTCCCTTCTATTAAATTTTGTTTATTTTGGGGGCTCTACGTGCCCCCAGACATACTATTCAATTTTAACTGTGTAACCACCACCTGTAAGAGAAGTTAAGACAACCCATATCCAATCTCTGCTGTTGGAGCCCCCTCCTGGCAATTCTGTAACGTGCCCCTAATGTGACGTTCCTTTTAATGGTTGATTTATCTGTGGAGTGATTTGCCTTAGGATGCCCCTGTAGTGGAGCCTCACATACCGATGAGCTCTAGCTGGTATAGGTGTGATATTGGGTGTCTAAATTTCACAATGTGAATTAAATGGTTCGACTATTAGAGTAACCCTTGCTTGCTGTGTGTTTGGCAACTTTATGACTATTCACGTTTGAACCACTGGTTTGAGATACTTGCTTGGAGTTCACTGGGTAACAGGTATCCACTACGGTATTCCCTAGCCTAACAAAGGTTTCCTTACTTTGACCATTTGCTGTGTAACCATAAAGGCTTACAGAAATGTTATGAAGATCAGTGCCTCCTAGAGGTCGGTCAATTAGCACCTTGTACTCTCATTTAAGTCAGGTTGGTGGTTACTGTGTCCTTTTATTATTTTATGACTTTGTTGTTAATACAAATGTGTCTGAACATTCACCTTGTGTCTGCCTAAGTGCTGCCATTGCTGACTTTTGTCTGTGGGACATTCCCACGTCGTTGCTGTGTAAGTGCTTTGATGGACCAGTTTGGTTGGTGAAGGTTAGCATGTTGTTCCGCTTGATGGCATCAGATACTGGTACTGAAGCCCTTTCCAATCTTTCCACGACATATGGTGCGTGAAGGGCTTGGCCAGCTTAATGGATTTGAGATAAAAAAGTAACAACTGCCTGTTCCATGACATTCTGTGTATCGAGTACTACAAGCTCCTGACTTGTAGCAAGGAAAGGGTTGCCCAGCTGCTCTACCACCTTGATGAACGATAGTACATCCTTTCGAAACTTTACTTGCAGTCTGTGTCCTTCCTCATGATGAGCGGTGGATGACGTTGGTGAGTCATTGATGACCTCGAACTCCTCAACTATCCGCGTGCAATCAGGTTCAGTCAGCATAAACAGTGTAAGGGCTTCGGTATTTCGGGATCCACCATGCACCTGGAGCTTTTGTTGGGCTGTTCATGGGCTTGGTCCTTGGCCATGAGGCTGAACTTTCTAGCTGATTTCTGCACAACAAAATTGCCCTTCAGGAATTCAGCATGTACTTGAGGGTGTTTATCGGCTATCTCGACCATGTCACGGACATGGACCGGCAGCCAGTACGCGTAGTTTGTGTGGTCGAGGACATGAAACCAGCCGCAGAGTTCGTCACATGCTTGCACATATAGTGGGAAGTCCCCCTCCCGCAGGGTCCGCACAAAGCGACACATCAGCAGCCTCAGCTCGATTATGGTTGACCAGAACTTGAAGTGGGGATAAGTTTGGGAATGTTGATCCCACATATCAAATGACTCAGGTGGGCCCATTATATTCCCACAATACTCTGAGTAGGCGGTTTGCTTGAGCATGTAAAGTGACATGAGAGAGACTTGATGGGCATACCTTGTGCGCTTGATGTGATGCTCATTGAGCGCAGACTGCGCACGACTGGATGTCAGAACCTCTGCCTTAGACAGGATGGTGGACCACCCAGAGTCGAGCAGCAGCTTCCCAATCATTAGATGCATCTTGTCTTCGATGTGCAGCATGCCCATCGTAGCAACCAGCTTGTCTTCTCCCAAAGTGTTGGGGTATTGCCATTGGAGCAGTTTGAATTCATCAAGTGAGAAGTTGCCCTGAGCCTTGTTGTCTATATTATCCACATCGTGGGTGGTGAAGACATTGAGACGGCTGTTGGTTGGAAGCACCACTCCATCTTGAGCGTGGCGATGGCATACACCGCACGTGCAATACCTCAATTTTATTCTTGGAAAACTGCGCCATGACGCGTTTGTACTATATTTGATTTGATGTTACTGAGATACCATGCATCTTGTATGGTCAATCCCAATCTGTATTTTGTTCCATCCTTGTCCATGCAGCTTAAGACCATGATACAGGGGAAGGGGTTCAGGTTTTTAGCTATTTAGCTCCTGTTGTGGTGTACTGCATCCGTCTTGACTGCATGGTGCGTACCCTTACTAGTGTTGTAGATAAGCAGTTGTGAGATGTTGCATGCAATCCTCTCCCTTGCATCCAGATTGCCGTCTTCACTGATCTTCTCACGTCCATGAAGAACTGATGGGCCCAGGAGCACTACCTTGAAGAAACTCCTCTTCTCCTCATTTACTGGAGCCGTGAGGCAGTTAGGGGGGAAGGAGCCATTGAAAGGCTGTTGACTCTGTAAACAAAACTCCTGCATCATCACGGCAGCCCGCATGAACATAAGTGCATCCTCTTGACCAATTTGTGACCTATATGTCTTGGCAAGCTCATCAGATGGTATTGAAGGGCAGAGGTGAGGGACCCACCAAACCACGTCACTCGCCAGCGGCAGCGGAGTCTCGTAAACGTACATAACACTGATGGTGATAATAGGCATCAGCCGCATGCACATCAGATGCTGTGGCAACTAGTCGTCCAAGTAAATGAAAGTTTTTGTTGGTCTTCGCCTAACTATTTAGGTTGGAATCTACGACTTTGGTTAGTACCTTGTGGAGGTTAGCCTGGTCCACGCCCTCACAGATTATACAACATTTGACATTGCCCAGACGCTGAAAACCCCAGATGACCTGAGTTTTTTGGGAGTATTGTGAGGGCCAGCTTCTTTGTTTTGCTTCTCTCCCGCCCGTTTAACTCGAGAACTACTACAATAACTCCTGCAAATTTTGTGATACATAGCCTTATGCGATTTTGAAGAGTTGCTGCAATGCCTGAATCATCATTCAACTGATTAATCGTGATGTTGATACCACAAGGAAGATCATTGGCATTGATAGAATTGAAGCCTTTGAGATCCCTCTCAAGTGAAACTCAAGGAGTTTGCAAGGCTTCTTCAGGGTTGTCCGTTTGACAATATAGAATATATACAATATAGTAGCCTTTTTTCACTTGAGGAATATTGCCAAAATTAGGGGCTTCCTGTCATTAATAGATGCAGAAATATTGGTACATGCCTTTGTTACATCTAGATTAGATTATTGCAATGCATTACTGTCTGGCTGTTCCAATACCTCACTCAGGAACCTACAACTTATACAGAATGCTGCTCCAAGGATCCTGACTAGAACAAAGAAGTATGAGCACATTAGTCCTGTGTTAGCGTCACTTCACTGACTTCCTATAAACTATCAAGTAGACTATAGGGTACTCCTCTTAATTTATAAGGTTTTTCATAGACTTGCACCCTCTTATTTGACTGATCTACTTCATCCCTACCATCCCTTAAAATTATAGGGATAAATCCAATAAATTATAAAAAAATCAACAGGAACAGAAAGTATGCACAAAAACATTGTAAATTAAATCAACATGGATGATAACAATGCCAGTTCAATAGGATTTATACAGCTGGGACCCCCCATACATCTAGCCCTGAGGGATTTTGTCCCTTTTTCAGATTGGGAGAGACTATGATGCTCCCGAGGGGTAACCCGACCCTGAACCCCGGAATTGTATGGAAAAATTAAAATCCTAAAACACTAAACAATAAACAAAATGACATAACATGGATGTCTGCTCATGACTGTCTCCCCACCAGGCCATTCGTGTTTAGACAACGTTTAGCCCTGACTGAGAACTGCCCCCATGGATGCACTGACTCAGGACATGTACACCATCTGTTCTGGGAGTGCTCCGTGGCCAGATGGGTCTGGGGCCTTGTTGTGTCCTCTGTCTCCCAGAACAGGCTCCTGCTGAAATCCTCCCTGACAACTGAGAGGGTCCTGTTCGGCCCCCAAGAGGGATGTAGGACCCCGGAGCTGCAGTGCCAGTGGAGGATCATTAATACCGTTAAGCAGGTCATGTGGGAGGCAAGGAACATCAAGGTCTATGGATCAATGGAACTAGTCACTCTCTGGAGGATTCAAAACCTCCTGCAGGATCGCGTTTTGGTGGACTTTTTGAAGGATGAGAGAGGGGCGAGGAGGAATTGTGGGGTAGGCCACTGAAAATAACTGGATATATAGGTCACCCCCCAGAGGAGGTGCACTCTGGGGAACCAAATCCCGAGCACAAAACAGTTTTTTCTTGTTTTTATTTTTCATTTTTCGTTTTGTTAATTAGTGCCTCTGTGTCCCCATCTTGTGCTTGATGTTAGATGAGAATGTTTTGTATCGTGCCCCTGTCTTTTGAAACATATTGTGGAACCTATTGTTTGCCTAGACAATGTGTATATATATATATATATATATATATCTATGCCATTTAGCAGACGCTTTTATCCAAAGTGACTTACAGTCATATGTTTTGTTTTGTAGTTGGAAATGCCCAGGATTTTTTTGAAGGTTTTTATAAAAAGCTAATAATACCAAGTAATACCAAGGTTAGTATCCTGATACCAAACCCGATACTTTTAAGTCTTCTCGTATACATAAAAAAGTGAAAATTGGTAAATGCAGACATCAAAATATTATATTTGAAAGCATTTGCATTCATATTATGTAAACTGCCAAAGAACAGAATTCTTGCTTTGTTTTCTGTTTAATAACAGTGAAGGAATTGTGTATTCTGTCTGTAACTGTGCCATTTTGACGAGGTCATCTGTATAGGAATGAGTGAGTTGATTAGACAGTAAGTTCCTGTCTTTGATCACCAATGCTTTGTCAGCAAACAGTGTCTCTTCTATTCAATGAGCTTCCTGACTTCCTTGCTGGTGCTTTGTTAGCAACACAAAGACTATGCATGTATTCAGGTGAGAGACTCATTGAATGGGGGTGTGTCACTTCCTGACTTCCTTGCTGGTGCCTTGTTAGCAAAACAAAGGCTCGGCTCAAACTCATCACCTGTCCCTATGTATATATTCAGGTGAGAGACTCATTCACTTGAGACTCTCTACCAACTCGCTGTGGACCGCTGTGTGTAATAAACTTGCATTTCAAGTCAGACTGCTGAGTCTCCTGGTCGTCTCTTCGGAAGAAGCTAACAGTTTGGTGCCGTGACCTGGATGGGACTAACCGTTTGAAAGAAACATTGGTTAGCTCCCATTTAAAAGTATTTGGGATTGCTTTTTTCTGTTGAGAGACCAGTAAGAAGTTAGGAAGCCTCCGATAGGGAGCCCCTTTGTTAAAGCAAGTTCTCTAACAAAGGCAGACTGGTATATTTGGTATCCTCTTGTTAAGTTGTAGTCTTAGCAAGGGAAGACGTATCCCTCTTGTTTTTGAGACAAGGGACTGACCAGTGTTAACCTCCATTTAAGATGGGGAAGCCTCTGTTTGGAACAGGGAAGGGTGAACCAAAGAAGGGTGATCCAGGGATTCCGACCACTTTGAAAGGGGGTCGAGGTACACCGTTGTGGACAGATGAGCAGTTTATTCAGATTGTTGACATTGAACTGGGAAAGCTGACTAAAAAGGCTCATATGTATTTTCAGGAAAGGTTGCCCGTTCACCCAGAAAAAGTATGGTGTACTGATGACTGTAAAAAGCGTTAGGATATGCTTTGTAAAGAAAGACACAGGAATGATACTTTGTGTTATGAGGCGATATTTTGAAAAAACTAAAACTGAAATAAAGCAAGACCTCCAACAGGGAGGGGCTTCAGCTATGCCACCAATCCATGTAGCATATCTTGATCGGAATGACTCTAAGCCCAAATTCAATAACGGCCATTGGGTAAGAGTCTGTAGGAAAAAAGAAAATGATATGCGGGGAGGAAGTGGTAGTGAGGGAAGAAAAATGTGGACACATGTCCAGCACTGCAAGTTGATTCCCCCTCCTGCAGGGCAGGAAGTGACAGAACAGGGCCAGTGAAGGGAACGGCAGAGAACCGGAGCCCCGAGGAAGAACCAGAGGCTCTAGGCACTGGGGGCCAACCTACGGGGTGAAGACTCAAACTATTCACCGGTTCTCCTCCTTACACCACTCCCTGAGGGAGAGAACAGGGGAAGGTGGGGTGGGGAGAGAATAAATTAAAAAGAATAATAATAATAACAAAGACATGATGCTGCTGAAGAGAATGTTTTCTGTGTTTGTGGTGTGTGGAGTGTGAGACTCGGGTGGGTGTGCAGGTCTTTAGCGCTGGCGCTGGGCTGAGTTTGTGAGTGCTAGCCTGAGTCTGTGAGCGCTAGCCTGAGTCTGTGAGCGCCAGCCTGAGTCTGTGAGCGCTAGCCTGAGTCTGTGAGCGCTCTGTGAGCGCTAGCCTGAGTCTGTGAGCACTAGCCTGAGTCTGTGAGCGCTAGCCTGAGTCTGTGAGCGCTAGCCTGAGTCTGTGAGCACTAGCGCTAGCCTGAGTCTGTGTGTGTTAGCCTGAGTCTGAGTGCTAGCACTAACCTGAATCTGTGACTGCTAACCTGTCTGAGCACTAACCTAAGCCTCCTTCAGCCAATAAGAGCTCACAGTAGATGATTTTTAACGTGGGTGGGTTTACTCATGGAATGAGTAGCCTACACATTCTCTGAAACATTTATCATGTTTACTTGTGTCTTTGCTTGTGTTGAATGTGGTATAGGTAACATGCTGCTGTGTGCGTGTGATATAAGTCACATGTGGTGTGTGTGTGTGTGGTCTGGATCACATGCTATGTGTGTGGGTGCATGCGTTTGTGTCTGTGGGTGGTATGAGTCAAATGCTGTGTGTGTCTATGTGCATGTGTGTGTGGTGTGGGTCACATGCGGTGCATGCGTGCATTGTCTGTGGTGTGTGTGTTTCTCCCACAGGTCCAGTGTCCAGTGTGCCTGCCGCAACTGCTGTTGGATGGGACTTGTGGAAGAAACGCCTCAGTAACCTGCCCCTCGCCAAACAACATCTGGGAAACCGGCTGGCTCTTTGCTACTATCCCTAAGGAGCACCTCTAAAGACGAATAGCTAATTCACATCACTTTTGAAATGTATATGCCACAGAGTACATGATGCTACAAATGTCAAACACTACCATGTGTGATGAACTGTGACGTTCCTTTTTCTTTGTGATCCTCTCTTATGGGAGGATCAAATGGGGGATTGAAGGAATTGTGTATTCTGTCTGTAACTGTGCCATTTTGACGAGGTCATCTGTATAGGAATGAGTGAGTTGATTAGACAGTAAGTTCCTGTCTTTGATCACCAATGCTTTGTCAGCAAACAGTGTCTCTTCTATTCAATGAGCTTCCTGACTTCCTTGCTGGTGCTTTGTTAGCAACACAAAGACTATGCATATATTCAGGTGAGAGACTCATTGAATGGGGGTGTGTCACTTCCTGACTTCCTTGCTGGTGCCTTGTTAGCAAAACAAAGGCTCGGCTCAAACTCATCACCTGTCCCTATGTATATATTCAGGTGAGAGACTCATTCACTTTAGACTCTCTACCAACTCGCTGTGGACCGCTGTGTGTAATAAACTTGCATTTCAAGTCAGACTGCTGAGTCTCCTGGTCGTCTCTTCGGAAGAAGCTAACAACAGCAATCATAAAACTGTGTTCAACAAATGTCAAATTAGGCTATATTATTACCCTTTTCATTCAAGTTATTCTTCTCATCACATCAACTGAAAATGTGGGCTAATTTCAAAGTGAAATCAACAATATAAATAAAAATATATAAATCAAATCTCTTAAAAAATAATTAATAAATAAGAAGAAGAAGCAGAAGCTTCTCTAACATTTAGGAACACATACATTTCGTTTAACTTCTTACAGCACCAGGCAGCATGCCTGTTTAAACTCCCCTTTGAGTAGGTGGAAGAAAATAACTCCAAGACAAACCCAGGATTTAGTTCAAGATCCAGTGGTTTATAAGCATGTACATAGCTAAGTCAAACCATTGCATTCCAAATTCCTAACTGCCATAACATTTATTTTATAGGACATCAGCACATAGGCAGTATTAGAAATAAATCAGACCATGTCTTCATTCAAAACATCATCTGATATATATGTAAATATAAAGACAGAATTGTATATAATCAGAACACATCAATCATGCAAATAATCAGAACACATCTATCATGACCTACTATAATGGGTAGCAATGTTACAAATCAAGTAAGAAATGAATAGGAAATAATATTAGTCAGCCTTATTCTTTCAGAAACCATCAACAATTGAATATATTGCTTTTAATATAGTATATATATATATATAAATATTATATATATATATTTATAAGTGATAATGTAATGAATATTGGCCCATATCCCCAACTTCCTAGAGTAAACATCCCAAAGGAAAAACTGCCTTATTAGAAGAGAAGAAACAGCTTTTGGCAGTTCTGACTCATCAGGGGAACTACATCTGCTTTTAGGCCTAGATGGATAGTCAAATAAAGAATATTGTTAACAATTTAATCATTTAAACTGAAACAAAGTACAAGTACAAAGGCCACAGAAACCCTCTACCTTGATTCTTTCCCCATTTATAGATTAACAACACCATGTTAACATTTTCCCCCTTCAGTCTGTTTCTTCTTTGACTCACTAACTCTCCTGCCTTCAAACCCATTATTTCTGAGGGTACGGATGCAATGATTCCCAGGTATTTTTATGCAAGTCTACAGGATGGGAATGTTTTCTCATTCTCTTGCCACCAAAGAAATTGGTCCTGGTCCTGAGAAATTACCTGTGTATTTGAGTAGCTGTGCATTTCAATGAGTGCATCAGTGCCTGTTGAGTGGTGCCATTGGGCTGACAGAACTTAATTGTCAAAATCATATCCCATATCCCTGCTTTTGCTGTGGCTGAGGTAGAGCTTATCTCTGTCACGGAATGCAAAAATGTCCAAAAAGGTCCTGGCAGCGAGACTGTGAAAGGTTTCAATCCCACATAATCTGCATTGATATTGCAGTGCCAGACCAGTTCTGTGGCAAGGGAGCTACCTTGATGCTTAGTGGCTGCAGCTATTCTGTGAAGTAGTGACACAGAAACATGTTTTTCGGCTGAAACTTCCCGTGCTGCCTCTTCAAATTGTCTCAGGGCCTCAATGGTTAGGTGATCACGGATAGCTCTTCATCGCTTAAGCACAGGGTACTATTCCCAAGTAGACAGAGAGATGTGGTCACTGCTTCCCTCTGCTCATGGAGTCTTTCTAACATGTAGAACAAGCTCAGGAACAGCTGTTGTTCCATCTTTTACCACCAAGTTTAAGGTTGTGGGCAAAAGAGGGGTAGTGCTTCCACCCAGCCTTGTGCAGAAACCATATTTGCACCGTAGTCTGTGACAACTGCTACCACCTTCTGAGTTATGCCCCATTCATCTGTTATTCTTTTTAGCTCTAAACTAATGTTGTCAGCTGTATGCTGTCCATAGAAACTAAAGGTTTCTCAAACAAACTCCTGCATTTTCCAGTTATCAATGAAATGACATGACACAGTCAAATATGCCTCTGAAGACCTTGAAGTCCACATGTCTGTTTGCGTGAATGTTTTTACGTCTGCAATTGTACCCTCCATTAAGCGTTTGTGGCTTGGGATTTTGTAGCGTGGATCAATGGTCTTGATAAAAGCATCAAAATCTTTGTGTTCTACAATTGGGATTGGCTGGAGGTCCCTCACAATCATCTCTCCCAGGCTTCTTGTATCCTCTGCAGCTCTTTGGGAGTCATCTATGAAAAATAAAAATACATTATCCACCATTTGATAAAAGTGACAGCTAATTCTGATAAAATGATGGATGGTATAAGAGTTAAATTCACTACAAATCATTCCTGAAGGTATTAGCAACCTGAGATCTTTACCTTCAAAACAAATATTTTATAAGATATAATCTATGTTTTAGAAATGCTGAGCAATGCATTTTCCACAAAAAGGATATAATGCATTCAGCTATATATCAGATATAATATAATCAGATATAATTATTTGAAAATGTGTCCAATTTAAGCCTATGTATTCATCAGCCTTATTTGTGTAATATATTCTGCTCCTCAAGAAATAACCAGTGTTTTCTGCTTTCTATTCAAATTATTCAAATAACCTAATGTTATCACTATACCTTCTGTCAGAGAACTGCCTCATTCTGGCACCAGATGTGCGGAATTTGACTGCGTTCCCCTGCTGCTGCTGCCCCCTCCACATCAGCAACTGAACCTGAGGCAGAACAAGAACCTTCAAAAATATAATGAATCATTTCTTCAGTATGTATTTATGAGCATAATTGAGAAGAATAAGGAAAAGCCCAACTGCCTCTTGTGTGTGCAGTAATAGTGAAAGTGTGAAACCAAACAAACTTAAAAGACACTTTGAGACAACACACAAAGAATACAAGCCAACATCATATTTTGAAAGAAAATGTGATGAGCTGAGCAGGCAGCAGATGCACTAGAACCTTTTCCATAGTGCGATAGTCTCGGGTTTCAGTGGAGAAGTTTTGATTTAGAGCAAAAGCAGTGATGAAAATCGTCATGCTGAAGAAATGCTGAAAAATGTAATGACGTGTTGGTGGTGTTTACAGTGTGGTTTTATTTATTTTAATAAGTCTTACTTAATTAATTGAGCTTACTTTAGTAAATATGCCTATTTTGTGCCATTACACTGCTTATTTAATTATGCTGCATGCCCCATGTTGCGTAGCAGCAAGGGCGGGGAAAATCGCTAAATGGAGTACCGGCTGGAAGTATGACAATGAATCTATCAGCTGATAATGAAACAGTGGCAGGTAGTGTGGCTTAAAGCTGTAGTAACACTGCTTGGTAAGGCAAATGTGTACTAAGGTGTACCATAAACATTTAGATAAGGTAGGACAACATAATAAACATGTTAAATCACTGTGTTTGTCTCTATGCAACCATCATGCAAGCCAAACATTAAATGAATCTCTGGACAACTTGCAACTGTTGGCAAAGACGATACAATAACTTTTTTATTTGGATTTAGCCATGCCAAGCCATGTGAAATATGTGTTTAGCAGTTTCTATTGTTTACCATGCTGTTGGTAGGCTACACGTGGTGCTTGGCACACAAACCATCTGTTCAGGTCAGCACAAGTGGCACATGCCGTTTTGTGATCTGGATTTAAATGGAGTGGAGGCTTTTATGTACCACTGATGTGTGGAAAAACACAGTGTCGGTTGGGTTTTGGAATGGACCCAATGATAGCTAGTGAGATAGGCACAAGGCATAATGTTTAATGATAACTGACTGCTAGTAAACCATGCTAGTGCTAGCCAGCTAAACTTTTATCAACAAAATTGAATCATGTATCATTTAAGTGAGTTTGACAAAGGCTAAATATTAATAATGGCTATAGCTGGGTAACCACAAGCCTCCAATTCTATATTCTATTTGTTACCCTACCTCTTGGTTTTTCACGCGGTCATCCACTGCAATCGCTGGCCGAGCTGTAGAGATGGCATCCCTGCTTGTTGAGCTAATGTTAGATGGTGTAACATTAGTATCAGTGACCAGTGAAAAAGCTGTGGACAAAGTGTAATTCGTATGGTGAATTTTAATTTTGTCGTGTTCTATGCTACGGATGTGATCTTCCAAAGCTTTAAATCCTTTGGAGCCATAACTTCCCGGAAATATCAACTTTTTTAATGTCATTCACCCACTGTCACGATGGTGTTCCCATTGACTGAAACAACCAGTTGTACAGCCAGTCCCAAGGGAATCTGTTTTTTACTCCGCTTTCAATTTCTTTTAACCTCAAACTATGATTTTCCTCTATCATTTTTTCCATTCCTCTTTCACGGCCATTTCACCATTTCTAGAGGCTTTAGCTAGCTAGCATGCTCATGACTTATAGTGACAGTGACTGACAGTGATTATGCTTGCACTGCTGTCAACCTGATTAGTCTATCATTAAGTGTGGCGTCATGTAAAATGGCAGCTGATTCAAGATTGCTTTGTAAATAAACTATAAGCAATGTTGCTCCCTTTGGCGATTGTAGACTACAAAGTTCTGGTATATGTAACTGTTCATTAAAATCCCCCTCCATCATTAAAAAAGCATCCAATAGCAAAGAAATGTCAGTATATTAAATGGGTGGGGTTGTGAAAATATTTAGACCTAAAATTGGGGTTCTGAGACAAAAAAGGTTGGGAACCTCTGCTCTAAGGCTAGTTGATGGTTCCGATATTCCCATAGGCCTTTGCGAATGCTGTAGCTTCGTATTTATTATTTATTTATGTTAGGTGATCCAGTTCTTGTATATTTGTGAAATTGTGTTTTTGTGGAAGTTCCCTTTTTTCCTTTGTTATGGAAGGCTATATGTGATTCTTTGTGGTTATAAACTGTAATGGCATTAGTATGTGCAAACAGTGACCCTCTGCCCCCTTGGCTTAGGACATTATGTCTGTTGTAATAAAACTGGTAGCACAATCATGAAAAAAGCTAAAATGTGCTTGGATTTCGTATAAGCCTTTTGCCTCACACTGGGTTTCAATGTGAGATTAAGGTTTTTGCAGAGGTTGCCTAACTGGAGTGTGTTTCCTCTTTCCTTTTGTTTCCCACTCCTTCTCTCTATTCCCCTACATCTCTTTTCCATCTGCACTTGAGGGCCTGGTCGTGAAACTGGAAGTGTCCACTTCAGAGTGTCAATGGGTTATTGTTCAGAATCAAAGTGACAATCACCACAATCTCTTCTAACAAGCACTCATTCATGCTATTATTTCAAATGGTAACGTGTTGCTTCCGCTGTTGTCGTATGGAATCTTAGGTTTAAGTGGCTACACGTATTTCTATGGTACAAATCCCAGACTTGCTTACCCCTAGCTGCAGGCCTGGTTCTACAAAATACCCTAAGATTAATATTTTGCACCCTCAGTTGAATATTGTAATACAACCTTTGAAAAGTACTACAGATGCTCTGTGCATTACTCGTATGCATGCATGTCCTTGCAAGCTTATAACACATGCAGCAGGCAGCATTCTTCGATCTTGCCTCATGTATTGTCACATGGCATTTATTTGGCGTTACAGAGAGTTTTTACCTACCGGCCTACCATTGTCAACTACAAACTGGCTGGTAAATACATACAGTATGCACAACCAAATCAGTAAAACACAAAAACAAGTTTACTGTTTTACAGTTTTAGTTTTTCTTTTAATGGAGTACAAGTAATATGGTGACTGACCAACAGCAACTAACCACTCATAGTGCATTCTTCGTGACCTCCCGCCTTCATATTATAGGAACAAAAACCTGTTCACCTAACACAACATTCATGCATTGGTCTAAGGCAAGGATCCACAGTTGTGTTGGGCACTGTGGTGCCATGCAAACTGCGTGCAGACCCCTCTTCCTCCCTCACCTGCAGCTGCTCTTGCTCCCTGGCGTACTTGATGGGCTGGATGATGCTCCATCCAGATTCTGATGTAGTAACTCCTTATCTCCAGGCAGGCAATGTAAGTACCACGCTGGTATAACGCCGGTACCATCGCTGGATCAATATGGCTGCTTACATGGCTAAATGTGACACAACAGTGTAAATGAAAAACACACTTTGCTTCATACACAGACACACACACACACTATACTCCATGCTGCTACTCCATGCTTCACACATGCAAATACACACAGACACACACAAATACATTCTGCTCTGTACAAATGCACACAGACTCAAGCACTTGCATACACAAACACACAAAAACACTCACACACACATACTCGTACACATACATAAGTGTATTAGCAGGACCTCACGCCTTGCACATTGTAAGCACACTGCTTACCAATTGGGGACCAATGCACACACACCCATATCTTTCAGATTTTTGTACATATTAAGCACACTGCTTACCAACTGGGGACTTAATAAAATACATTTTAACTAAATGAAATAGATCTGAAATGCATTTTATTGTAGTATGAAGTGAAATACCACCAAATCATTAGTTTAAGTGAATGCATCCATTTTCAGTATATGTGGCCCCAGTGGGGAATGAACCCACAACCTAAGCATTGCCAATGCTGTGCTCTACCAACTGAGCCACAGAAAGCCACCAACTTGACAGAAGAGTCTAAGCAAAACAACCCACAAGAGTCTCTGGAAATTGCTGATTTTGGGTGATTTCCTGCTGAAACGTATTCACCGAATGGCCCGTGCTTGTGAGGCTGTTTTCATTGCAAAGGGTGGCTATTTTGAGGAATCCAAAATTCAACTTTCAATTACATTTTCTTGAACATAGGTTTGATGTTCCTTTTGTTTATTGTTACATGAGTTTTTTGTCATTTTCAAGCATTTACAGAAATGTATACAATGTAAAGCATTGTCAATTTTTATTTTTTATTTTTTTTTACATTTGTTTCTGATTTTATCCCATTTTCTCCCAATTTGGTAGCCAATTAGACCCGCTATTTTAACGTCAATCCCCCCTAGTAATGTGAGTTCGCTGCCGTAGTCCTGTGACCGGTAGTGACGGCTTAAGTGACGCCTCTTCGAGACGGCACCCGCAGGCCGTCGACCATAACCCGGTACTACAGGGCCACTCTACGCAGCGAACGTCACGTCGGCTCCCCTCCCCCCTCCCTGGGGCGGACAGCCAATAGCCGCCCCCTGGTGGCACTCCCGGCCCGAGCCGACACTTGGCGAGACGGGGAATTGAACCCCGGTCTCCGTGGCCAGCGTCGGACGTTGTAACCACTGGACCACGCGGGAGGCCCCGTCAATTTTGAGATAAACCTAGTTTCCAGGAGGTGTACTCAAACTCTTGACTGGTACTGTATATTCGACAAATGTATATAGTCGAAAATGCTCTAGACATAACATGTCATTTTAATTTCAATACTTTAAAAAAATTCCATTACAAGAGCTATTCTTGCCTCCTGCGTGGTTTAGTGGTTTCAACATCTGACGCTGGCCACGGTGACCGGGGTTCAATTCAAGAGTCAGCTCTGGCCAGGAATGCCACCGAGGGCGGCAATTGGTTGTCCGCCCCAGGGAGGGGGAGGGAAGCTGACAAGACGTTCGCTGCACACAGGAGTGGCTCTGGGGTGCGGGAGTTACGGTTGTTGGCTTGGCGAGTGCTGTCTCAGAGGAGACAATACTTTGCCTTCATTGATGCTGGTCACAGGGCTATGGCAACAAACTATGAGCGAGCGATTGACCTGAAAATAGCAGGTGTAATTGGCTACCAAATTGGGAGAAAAATGGGAGAAAATCATAAACAAAATGTATACAAAAAACAAAAAACAAAAACAATAGCTATTCTTGCATTAGTACATAAAAGTAAAGTCATTGACTTTGACAAATGACATTGACACACCCTCATGACTACTCTGGAGGGGGCTGCCATTACACTAAAACAAGGTATCAATAAAGGGGGTATTTACCTCAAAACAGACAATGATAAACAGAGCATGAACACCAACAAGAGTTCTTGATTACAAATAAATGTTCAGCTCTAAATACAGCTCTCAATGAAAACAAGTTGAGTTTAAAAGTTTACAACCTATTAATAAGTGATTTTTTTTTAAAGGGCAGTTACCACAAACTAAGGGATTGCATGGGTAAACTGTCAGGTTTGGGTCAGGCTGCAGAGCCTTATCATAAATCACTCCAATATATGAGTTAACAGAAGTTTAACTTCTGTAACAAATATGAACTTGTTACAAATCACGATTTCATAATCGCATAGGCTTGTTATCCATTAGCCCAAACCAATATCTTGACTTGAAATTCTATCGCAGTCAATGCATAGCAAATGCTTCATTGGAATGTATGTCTACTTAAGGAATGGATTTCTGCACCCAACATAAAAAGTTCACCTAACTAAAAGTCTTTTTTTTTTTTTTAAACAGTGGTGATAATATTTTTTCCGTAGTTATTTTAGAATTACTCTAAATACAATTTGAAAACTAGTGTACACCCTCTAGTAACTAGTATTACTGGGTACCCTTTATAATCACAATTTAATGTTTCTGCTTTAGGGCAGTGATCCGGTTCTTCCCAAAAAACTTAACTGACCACCAGTCTCGGTCTCTCAGTGCGTGGGCCTGACCTGATGCATGTCTCACAGTCCCGCTTTCCAGGCACTTTGCAGGTTTGAATTAACTTGCCCAGGTGCTTTTCAACAGCTTTAACCTCTGCATCGAGGGAAAACAAGAACAGACTTATTACCTTTTATAGTAAAGCTGGAGGAAGGTTTGTATGCTTAACAATATATAAAAGATAGTCCTGCATGCTGCTATGATGCTCCAATAAAGGTGTTTATTTTCACCATATACTGATTGGCTTGAGTGTGATCGCACCATTAAAGTTGTAAAGGCTTTAATTAGTAGCTCTTTGAAGGTTATCCTAAATACCCGCATACACACCAGCTCTCCAGGACAGAATATGGTTCTGCACTCCATTATTGTATGAATCTAATGCACAAGCTAACCTCCAGGATCAAACAATGATCTACATGGTGAAAATGAGCACCTTTATGGGAACAGGGCATAATATATATTTTATGCATGTTCTTTTGTCTGTCATACACCTGCACAGAGCACACAGTATTTAAATCTGCATCACTTTATCACTTTATGCTTGACAGTTTTGTATGTGTAGTGACTTCGTATTAGCAAATTCCAAACTCTTATTTCGTAATAGTCACTTCATAGCCGTTAGTTCACACGCATTCTTAAATGATAAAGTTCAGATCCAAAAATAAAACAATCATTTATTCAAACAAACAAACAAACAAACAAACAAACAAATCAAAGCCATGCATGCTCTGGCTCCATGCATGCGTGCACAATGCGGACATGCGGTGGAAAACCTTTTCGCTTCCGCAGTCCCCCCAGCCCTAATATCCAGGTAAGACACACAGGTAAATATGACATCACCAGTATCAGCTAAACATATTAAAGGCATAAGCATAATGCATCATAATAATCAAATATTTCTAATAACTTAAATGTTAATATTTTGTAAGCATATTTTGTAACCATTTTCATCATTCATATCCACAAACCCGCAAGTCCATAATTGGCTCCTACATTCCATTCCCTAAACTTACTTTATACTTTCTCTGCAAGTATACTTTAAAGAAGCCTGAAATGTAGCATGTATTTTATAAAGTCTCTTGAAAAAGTCAAAATCCTTCTGAAGAAAAAAAAATCATATATATATATAATCCAATGTGGGGAAACTAAATATTCTGAAAAGGTCAAAAGATAAGGGTTAGTCCGTGTCATCAGTCAGTCACTGTGAGGTTTCTTTCAGTAGGCACAGTTTGTTGATGGGCCTTTCCAGGATGGTGTTCTTGGTCTTTAACCGTACTCGCTAGCATCGCAGAAAAGATGTAATTATGCAGTATGCAACTTTCCATAGTTGCTGGGTTTGATCTGGAGTGTGGACAGCTTGAGCATAGACCTCTGTTGTTGTCATTGTTGATTGTCGTCCCATCCACAGTTGATTTTACAAAGATCCTGAAGAATCTTCTTTGCTGGAAGGATCAATAGGGCTAGAAATCCTATGGAGTCGTAAATAGAATTAGCCACAGACAGAATGCCTCTCCTGCTAAGTGGACAACGTCTTGTTCTGAAACTTGGACTTGATGGAACCTGCCTTCGATGTCTGCCATCAGAGCTATCGGTTCTTGATGGAATCGAAGTATAACACCCAATAATGTGTTTGTGAGTTCAGGACCTTATATATATATATGTGCAATTTCCAATAATAATCTTGACAGAACTTCTTTAATGTCAGCCCCTTTGAGGTCACGGAGTGCTTCGGGCAGCACATCCTTCTCTGTTGTGCTTATGTAGTTGAAGAAGGCTTCCATTAGACATGCTGTTCTGTGACGAGATGTCAGGTCTTCCTTGAATCACCTGTGATTGGTCATCAGATGATCATTCTTTCTTGAGCCTTTCCACAGCAGGTCCCTTGCCGTTCAGGAGAATAATCTCATTATTACTGGTGCTTGGTTATCCCCCGATCCACCTCTATGTCTTCTCAGCCAGTGAACCACGTCAATATCTTTTTGGTACTTTGCCTATAAATGGTACTTAGTCTATAGCCTACTATTTGTCTATTTTGAAGTAGAAAAACAGGATATATAATTACTATATTTTTACTAAAAATATATTTTTTTAATTCAATGTGTTTTGATATTAACATTCATGCCAAATTATACTACCTTATTAAGTTTAGTTTGTCGATACTGGTGGGCTCATATTAGTCAGTGATCAGATAAGTAGTTGTTCATACTTATCATGATTTGTGTGCGAATAGTAGCATAATAGCAGTTATGTGCTTGTACACATAAATTATAGTCCATTAGATGTATACAAGAAAAACATCATATTGTGCACTTTGGTATAGGAGTCTGAAAATTGGCATATATGCATAACTTTTATCAACTTTATTACTATGAGATGTAATGGCCATATACCCTACTCCTTTGTACATATGGGTGTGACATCCCAAATTATCTTCTAAATTATTAAACTGATACAAACATCATAGCTAATTGGGACAGGTATGGAATAGACACAATCCATGTTTTAATAAGCACATATAGCCTAAACATCATTTTTGGACTAGCTGAGGAGTTATCCAAAGCGAATTACACTTTTATCCAAAGCAAATTACAGTACCATGAGTGCATACATTTTTAGTATGGGTGGCCACAGTGGGAATCCCTAACCTTAACATTAAAAGCATCATGCTCTTAACCATTGATCTACATTACTAATAGTCATTACTGTATCGCAGTGATTACAGTATGCAGTATTTTTCATATTACACAATATCATTTTCATATGAAATTCATTACTAGGTACTGTATATATTTAAATGTATAACACAGGTAGGTGTTAAACCTGCTAGGCATTGCTGCCTGTCGCACCTCCAATGGTGCCCTTAGGTTGAAACTGTACACAAAGCTATACATGGCTCTAGTACCACCCTCTATCCTCAGTCTCATACAAACCTAAACACCTCACCACTACCAAAGATAGGCATGCAGTAGTTTGCCCTGCCGAACCATCTCTGCCTCTCCTGTTACATCACTACCACTGTGTAAATACTTCTACTGGTGATTCTGGGCACATCTTCAGTGATGATCCTGGAATCATTGGATGTTTTGGGTCTTTCAGCATCATACACCCTCTTCCAGGCAACCCAGCTGTGGTTGATCAGTCCTCAGCTTGTGTCCAGATAGCCAAATACTTTGCCCCCTGCGGCTCCCCTCTCGAGCAACAGGCATATTGGGCTCTCTATGCCAGACAATAAATAAATAAATACATAAATAAATCAAATTTTTAAAAAACTAAACACAGCACTTCCTATCCTTCCTCCTCAGCCACAGCCAGAAACGGCCCTTCTCTGCCTCTTCAGACAGCTCTTTGTTGCTTTCCATAGCTTGGCACCTGCCACTCCCATGTCCCTGAATAGGCGTGTCATTGATGTGCTGACGAAACTTCTGCATCCTATTTCCACAGGGTAGATGACAGACCCCCAGTCAGCCTCCTTGCATTCAGCAGTCAGGTCTGAGTCCTTCTGCCTTTTCCTCTCATAGGCGACCCTTCTGCTATGGGACAGTTAGTTCAATGAGGAGTACGGTCTTGGCAGTAGTGGACCACACCACTATGTCAGGACGGAGAGTTGTGATGAAAATCTCTCTGGGGAACTGAAGCTGCCTGCCGAGGTCAACCCTCATGTTCCACTCCTTGCTGGGGGAAAGGAGTCTTGCTGGAACTCTCAAGCTGGTGCTTTCAGCACTCTGTCCTTGCCTGACAAACTGGATGTGGCGTTTTGTTGCTGGTGAACATCCACTGTTTGAAGCCTGCCTACAGACCTCCAAAGTCTCTGCTAGCTTCTTTAGGACGTGGTTGTGTCGCCATCTATAGTGCCCTTGGGACAGCGCAGTCTTGCATCCTGACAGGATGTGTTGGAGGCTTGCATTGGGAGCATTGCAGAGTGAGCAGCACTCCTCATTGCCAAACTACTGATGAAGGTTGCGGGGACAAGGAAGAGTGTCATAGGTTGATCTGATGAGATAATTGAGTTGAGAATTTTCCACAGGTTCGACCAACTGATCAGCCTGCTGACAATGCCTTCCCATGTAGTCCAGCCTCCCTGACGACCTTGCAACATCTCTTTCCTCTCTTTCCTGTTAGCCTTGGACCAAAATAGCGGTGCTTCTCCCCATCCAAGTCCTGTCCATCCTGCTTGGACTCTACCGACAACTTCTAGGTGCTGCAGCCTGTTGATCGCCTGATCCATTTCAACTTTCGTCCTGTGTACACTTAGGCATCCGTACACCTCATCAACTGGTCAGTGGACTCTCTCAGCTCCTGGACCAGTCTGATCTTTCCCTGCTTCTATCCCAGGCTTATGGATTGTAGAGGCAGCTGCAAGATGTTCCTCCTGAAGAGACCTGTTTCAGAAAGACAACATGGTAGCCCCAGCCATTTTCAGATGTGTGAGTTACCTATTCCATCCATCCTACTTTGTTGACGAGGGAATTTGGCACATCTTCGGTAGCCACATCACCCTTTGGTACAGTGTAAACTGATAGCACCACACCTTGTACTTTCTAGGGAGTTGGCTTTGGTCAATTCTTGCCAGACCATCTGAGAGTTGTTTCTGTATGGATTTCCCCATCTGCTTGTTAGAGAGCTGTGCAGTGTACTGCCTCCCCAGGCTTTGGATGGGTTGTGTGACCAACAGCAGAATTTGCTCTTCACCTGCGACAATGATGGTATTGTCATTTTTGACCCCTTTCCTGAGAGACAGGCTTCGCGGCTTGGAAGGTTTGATCTTCATTCTTGCCTAGGACACCAGCTCATCGAGTCTTTTCAGCAGTCTTGTTGTGCATGCTGCTGTCTGCAAGATTCTTGTGACGTCATCCATGTAGCTCCTAGGTGGAGGTAGCCTCTGCTCTGATTGTAGCGTTATTCCTCGTACCATCTGTCTTGCACTAATTAGGATAATCTTGAAGGTTGTCACAAACAGTATGGGAGAGATGGAACACCCCATGGCGATTCCTACTTCCAACTGCTGCCACCCGATTATTAAATCTTGGAGGGCAAAGCACATCTGTAGATCCTTGAAGTAGCTGGATACCAGACCCCTGATGCATTCAGGCATGAAGAATAGCTCCATGGCAAAATCATTGAGCTGATACGGGCTGATGCGGGACTGATCCATAGGTATTTGCGAGATCTAGCCACACAAGATGCAGGTCGCTTTTCTCTCAATTAGCTCTTTGGATCAACACACACAGGGAAGCCTGGCACGCCTTCTGACAGCTGGTGTCGATATAGCCATTGTTTATAAGGTAGCTGGTCTTCCTTTTGGCCACAACAGAGAAGAAGATCCTTCCTTCCATGTTCAGCAGTGCAATACTTCTGAACTGGCTGATGTCCCTGGAGTTATGTTCCTTGGGAATAAAGACCGCTACGGCTCTTTGCCACTCTGATGGAATTAATAGTTTTTTCTCATGAGGGTCCACAGGATCTTCAGCATGCCAGGGCAGTTCTTGTAGAGCTTGTATCATACACCATTCGGTCCTGGTGCTGATGCTGACCTTGCATTTGACAGCATCTCTGACTTCGCAGAACTTGGGGAGCATGATGTTGAACTGGGAGATTGGTGGGGCAGGACGGGGCACATGCCCTGGTGGTCCTAACGGGTTGTTTCTTGCTGGATCGCTGTACTGGCCCCTGATGTGCTGCTCCAACTTTTCCTTGGTGACTTCTAGCTTCCCGCTTTTTTTTGTCCTCTAGCAGCTGTCTGGCATGCTTAACCCCCTGAGGTCGACGGGAGCGCCGACGCTCCCAGCAGCAATAAAAGTATATTACTATTTCTAACGTCGCAAGATTTTATCATACACACGCGCCAAAAACATTGACAGAAACCTTAGAATCGCAACTTTCAGATTTGAGCACTGGCAAATAATATGGGATTTTTTCAATTAGGTTAATTAGACCAAAAGTAAACCTTGCATTTCACTCTATTTTTCACCTGGCAGGACCATCCCCCTTCTATTGACATGGTAACTAGGTGCTAGTTTCGGGGAGGGCGTGGGGAGGGGCGTGGGGCCATGTGTGAAAACGCCGGCGTAAACAACACATAAAATGTCCCGACAATTTGAAACACGTTTTATTCAAGATGGCAAGATTTTCTGCGTTCGAGTGTTTGAGAGCATTGATGGAAGCGGCGAGGACAACAGCTCATCATGTCGATTCTGAAGAGGATTCAGATGAAGAGAGACAGCATTTTCAATTTAGAATTGATCCAGCTGTGGACCTTACTGACGAAGAGTAAGTAACTATATTTGATTTGCAATTTATCAAATATTCGTGTAAATATATGAATTCCGCGTCTTGTGACTACATATTACGCTTTTTGCAACGTAACAAATTGCAATATGTACTCAAGATCTATGTATAAATACTTTTCAAACAGTCTAAAATGTTATACAAAATCTTATGTAGCATCTCGTCTGTGTTTACGCTTGCGATCTGCCAGCAACAGTCTGTGTATGCTGACATTTATTTTATTTCCCTTGTTTTCAAATACTCGTGTAAATATATGAATTCCGCATCTTGTGACTACATATTACGCTTTTTGCAACGTAACAAATTGCAATATGTACTCAAGATCTATGTAAAAATATTGTATTCACTGTAATGCTCTAATGTATTGTGTGTCCTTACAACATTTTGCTTTTTATGTTTACAGTGACGACGATGTGGAAGACAAAGCACCTACTCCTCCACCAAAAAAGCCACGCAGGACTCCTACATTGTATGTGTCTTACATTACATTACATTACATTATAGGCATTTGGCAGACGCTCTTATCCAGAGCGACGTACAACAAAGTGTTAACCGTAGTCAAGAACAGTTTAGCTGAAAGCCACCCTAGTGGGAAGTACAATTCCTGGGTGCTAGGAGCAACCACATAGTTAAACTAGGACCCTGTAGGTAAATCTGTAGCCACAATTCAGAGGTAGCATTAAAGCACTCAATGCAGGAAATAATGCCTAAGCCTAATACAATACATAAACAAGTAGATGTGTAAACTAAGCAACTATGTCCCTAAGTTAACAAAAACCGGACTACGGGGAGAGGTGCACCCTGAAGAGGTGAGTCTTCGGTCGCTGAAGGTGGCCAGGGTCTCAGCTGTTCTGACTTCCACAGGAAGGTCATTCCACCATCGTGGAGCCAGAACCGACAGGAGACGTGACCGGGGAAGCGCAGGTGCGGAGAGGGGAGGTGCTAGGCATCCTGAGGTAGCAGAACAGAGAGGTCTGGCAGGTGTGTAGGGTTTGAAGATGTTGGGGCTGATCCCTTGACTGCCTGGTATGCTAGGACCAATGTCTTGAATTTGATGCGAGCTATAACAGGCAGCCAGTGGAGGGTAGCGAGCAGGGGGGTGACATGGGAGTGTCGAGGAAGGTTGTAGATCAGACGGGCCGCAGCGTTCTGGATGAGTTGCAGGGGTCTGATAGCAGATGCGGGAAGGCCAGCCAGGAGCGAGTTGCAGTAGTCCAAGCGGGACAGTACCATTGCTTGGAGCAGGAGCTGGGTAGAGTACGTGGTAAGGAAGGGACGGATCCTCCTGATGTTATACAGGAAGAATCTGCACGCCCGGCTTACCGCTGCAATGTTCATTGATAGGGACAGCCTGTTGTCCATCACCACACCGAGATTCTTTGCACAGGGTGATGATGTCACCAGGGTGTCACCTAGAGAAATGGAGAAATCAAGGTGGGGAGAGTTTAGGGCAGGAATGAAGATTAGCTCTGTTTTACCTGGGTTGAGCTTTAGGTGGTGACTGTCCATCCAGCTCTGAATGTCCCCCAGGCAAGCAGCGATGCGGGTAGAGACCTGAGTGTCTGATGGGGAGAAGGAGAGAAAGAGTTGAGTGTCATCAGCATAACAATGGTAAGATAAGCCGTGGGCAGAGATTACAGAGCCAAGGGAGCGGGTGTACAGGGAGAAGAGAAGGGGACCTAGGACTGAGCCCTGTGGAACCCCGGTGGAGAGGGAGCAAGGCGGTGATACTTTACCAGCCCAGGCAACCTGGAAGGAGCGACCGGAGAGGTAGGACTCGATCCAGGCGAGGGCTGTACCGCAGATCCCTGTTGCTGCCAGGGAGGACAGGAGGATGGAGTGCTCCACAGTGTCGAAGGCAGCTGAGAGATCAAGCAGGATCAGGATGGAGGAGAGGGAGGCGGCTCGTGCGGTGTGAAGAGCTTCATTGACCGAGAGGAGAGCATTATTGTGTGCATTATTGTTAGGCTGTATGACTTGTAATATGTGGCATTCCCCTGTATATACTGTAGTTTGTGTGCTGTTTTCAATAAATCTTCCAAAATGAAAAAAGCATATTTTTTTTCTGTCTTCTGCATGGCTCACTGACTTGCTTACTCTGATGGCCTTTGGGAGAGAGAGGGCCCATCTGACAGATCTTAGAGGTGTGGACAATGAATAATGAATATTCAGGTATTTAGCATTTAGCCCTCCCACAGCCTGAAATAAATGTGACCAGTTCTGATAAAAACAGGTTTTTAGCTATTTAGATCTCAGATGTGCTAAACTATTTTCACATCCTTACATAACCAAGACCTTGATGAACAAACGTACATTGGCAAAACAATTCGTCACTATAGTTTAGTGTGTGCTTTCACAACTTTTGTGACGGCAGAAAAATTTACTATTTTTAACTTGTGTGTTTGTAGATCTATTTACAAGCTGCATATGATACTGACCAAACTATTGATGGCATACAAATGTAGCTGTGATTGTCCTTCAAATAAAAATATCAGTGAGTGTTAAGTTGATGAAATTGAGATCAATATCAGACCATGCCAAAATCACAAACCATCTCAAAGCTTAGCACGGACCTCAGAGGGTTAAAGGGATTCTTGAAGAAATTGACACTTTCCTTTTCCTTCCTTTTCCTGCACCTACGAATGCGCTCTGCCCTCCGTAGGCTGGCTAGCTTTCACTTAACCTCATCCCACAGCATTTTCAAGCCCTCCTTCTCACCTTGAGTTGCCTTCATAAAATTATTCCGGAGATGTCACCGCCTCTGCACTAGCTGATCGATCTCCTTCTCCCTCTTTCCCTTTCCTCTCGGAGCAGCAGTTTGCTTGATAGTAATTTTGCCAAACTTATCTTTGTACTCCGCTGTCCATGTCCAACTTCCTCCACATGTCTGCTTCATTTTGGCAACTTGATCTTTTTCCTTCTCCCAGGTTCCTTCCTCTCAACTCTTTGGTTCGGTTCCGTACTTGGGGGACTGACTAGCGTGTTTCCTTGGTGTGCACCAAGGGTGTTACTCTCCACTGCGAGTATCCAGTGTTGCCAGAGGAGGTTTGAGCATTGCCAGTAGTCAACAGTTACAGTGGAACTGGAGAATGGCTTGCAGTAAATTCTTGCTGAAGTTAGCATTACATCAACCATTCTCATACTTATAGAATCGGCAGGTCCGATCGCTGCAATATGGATCGAGAAGTACAGCTGGTTGTCCAGGGTCACTCCAGGATTCCTGGCAGACTGGGATGGAGACACTATGGAGCCTTCCACATTGATTGAAGCATCAATCATCGGGGAGCCCTTCGCTGGGAGGAAGAACAGCTCGATCTTCCCCAGGTTCAGCTTCAGGTGATGGGTGGACATCCAGGCAGAGATGTTGGCCAGGCATGCAGAGATCTGTGCTGGGATCTGGGTTTCAGATGGAGAGAAGAAGAGAAAGAGTTGCATGACAGTGATATGAAAAACTGTGAGCAGAGATAACAGAACCAAGTGACTTAGTGTAGAGGGAGAATAGGACAGGGCCTAGCACTGAGCCCTGCAGGACTCTGGTAAAGAGGGGGTGGGGAGAGGAGAGGGATCCTATCAAGGCCACCTGGTAGGACCAGTCAGCCAGGTAGGGCTTGAACCATGACAGTGCAGATCCAGAGATTCCCATCTCGACGAGAGATGAGAGCAGGATCTGGTGGTCCACGGTGTTAAAAGCAGCTGGCAGGTCAAGGAGGAGGAGAACGGAGCTAAGGGATTAGGACTTGGCCACGTGAAGAGCCTCAGTGACCGCAAGGAGAGCAGTCTCTGTGGAGTGGCCTGCTCTGAACCCAGATTGGTTGGGATCAAGCAGGTCGTTCTGTAAGAGATGAGCAGACAGTTGATTATAGACAGCCCGCTCTAATGCTTTGGAAAGGAATGGGAGGAGAGAGACAGGTCGGTAGTTTGAGATGACAGCAGGATTCAGAGAGGGTTTTTTGAGGAGGGTGACGACATGAGCGCATTTGAGGGAAGAGGGGACAGAGCCAGAGGAAAGAGAGGAGTTAATAACACTGGAGACAAAGGGGAGGACATCCATAGCAATGGACTGGAAGAGGGGGGAAGGAATGGGAGACTGGGTAGGTGGTGGGACGGTGGGAGTGAACAAGTTGAAGGATGTCCGAGTCAGGGGGGGGGCAAGAAGGAGGACAGAGGGGTGAGAGGTTTAGGTAGCGAGATGGGTGAAGGAGAGTTAGGCGAGGGAGAGGATGGGGGGAAGGAGTTGCAAATGTCATTGACCTTCTCACAAAAGAAGGATGCAAAGTCATCTGCAGTTAGAGAGGAGGGGAGTGGGGGAGAAGGAGGGATGAGGAGAGAGAAAAACGTAGAATAGAGTTTACGTGGGTTGGAAACAGAAGATTGAATCTTAAAAAGGAAAAATGCAGACTTAGCAGAGGAAAGGTTAGAGGAGAAGGAATCCAGGAGTGTGTGTAAATCAGACAGAGCTACAGGGGATTTGGATTTTCTCCATTTGCTTTCTGCCGCTCGCAGTTTCAGTCGGTTAGCCCGAATGGAATCGGTTAGCCAGGGGGCGGGGTTTGGAGATGAGCAGGTTTAGCGGATAGAGGACAAAGTAAGTCAAAGGAGGAGGAGAGAGAGGAAAGTAGGGTGGATGATGCTTCCTCAGCAGGTAGCTGAGAGAAGGCATCAGTAGGGGGAAGGGAAGATGGGACAGTAGCTGACAGGGCAGCGGGGGAGAGAGAGCGGAGGTTGTGATGGACAAGGACAGTGGGAGCAGGTGAAGATGGTTTAGGCACAGAGGGGAGGGGGAGGGAGAAAGACAGAAAGCAATGGTCAGACACATGTAGAGGCGATACCTAATGTTGGGTGAGGCGCAGTTCCTGGTGAAGACCAGGTCCAGTTGGTTACCGGCCTTGTGGATGGATGGGGATTCAGCCAGGGTGAAGTCAAAGGACTTAAGCAGGGGGAGGAAAGCAGAGGCCTGAGACGTCTCTAGCGGCAGGTTGAAGTCACCGAGGAGTAAGACGGGAGTGCCATCCTCAAGGAAAGCGCTGAGTAGGGCATCCATCTCATCTAGGAAACTCCCCAGTGGACCTGGAGGGCGATAAAGAACAATGATGTGCAGTTTACATGGAACAGTGACAGTGACAGCATTGAAATTCAAAGGAGGAGGGTGAGAAGTGAGGAAGAGGAACAATACCAAATCTCCAAATAACTGGCCTTGGCTGAGATCAGATTCTCCCACAGTTTCTATCTTTACAATGGGCGCTTCCCGAACGGGTCACGCAGGGTGCATATTGGCTACTTTAGAATATGTCAAACAGGAAGTACATAGCGACCACGGTGGATCGCTACAATATATTATAATTAATCCACACATCACTAAATCCAATCACCCAAAATCAATCAATAAGAAATCATTAAATTAATAATTAGTCTTAACCAACTTCAATAACTGAAGCAATAGCTGAGGGGCTCAACTACTTGTGAAGGTCTCTAAGGAGTTATTTGAACAAAGGTTGGCTTTAAATCACATCAGACTATGAACTGAAAGACGGACGACCGGGTTTAACAAACACATTTTATTAAACACTCAATAAAATGATTTAAACTCTTTATTCAACTAAGCATTCAATGGTAACGTACAGCGAAACATGAAATAAACAATCAAATGTGTATACCGTTTGAGGGTATATGCGTCGGTGTGCGTGTTGGCTATGTGTGTGTGCAGGCGCACGTACATGTGTGTGTGTGGAGGGAAAAGGGACAAAGTTTTTTCAGAGCGGGAGATATGGAGTAAGAGAAATGGCTTGTAGCTGTCACAAAAGAGAGATTTCAACCATTCTCCTTTAAATGAAGTAACGGGCGACCATGATTTTTTAGGCTACTGGAAATGAATTACCATGGGAAAAACTTTTAAAAACCCACTGAAGGCGGAGACAGTTTGTTAAATAATTAACAAATTAATTATTTAATAACAATGGGGCTGAACGTGAGGGGTGGGCCTGTGTGTGAACTCCTGTATTTCACAGGCTCACCTATAGGGTGATGTTGGATCATTTCTCTGCAACACAAATACACTCTGAACACAGTTATCAGATTCACGTCTCTTTATTTGATATGCATAAAGGGTTCAATGCAAACAAGCAAAGAACAACTCCGCACTGGAGTTGTCCCAATTTATACAGCCTTTGTTGCTGGGAAAGGTTCAGCAGCTGTTCCTGTCTTCACCCAATCAGGTCTTGTACACCTTCGCCCTGTTTCCTACGGCAGGGCCACATACAGGGCACAGGTGTTCTTGACCGCAACAATTGCAGACTTTGCAGAGCTTGCCGCTTTCCAGATTGCATACTTAACCACAAGTCTGCAGAAGTTGCAACTTTTCACACATCATGTCATAATTACACACACACAAAGGCATGCACAGATCAATGGACATTTCCATTGTCTGAGGTTACAAGCACATGGGCCAACTGGGTCATTAAGGGTGCCTCTTAGTTCATTCACCATGTCACGTGCCACTTAAGGTTCTTCAAACCAGTCCCCCAAGCACGTGTCATAGCTCGTATATCGTTTAAGGGTATTGCCCTTGCTTCTCTCAGTCGGTTCCACCACTGAGTAGGCAGTTACCGGAACCTGGGCATGGATCATGTTCATCATCATGGCTCTTAGTATGGGAATTACACAGGGTAAAACGAACACCACCAACACAATGATCAACACAATGGGCACAGCCATTGTCGTTAACCAGGAGCCCCAGCCATTGCCCCACCCCTCAAACCAGGCTGCTAGGGAGTCGTCCGCTGGTGGGGATACTCGTATGGCATTTTGCAAGTGTTGGACGATGCTGCTCAAGTTTTCGTGTGCGTCTGGGATGTGGATGCAGCATGACACACCCAGCACAAGCCACTCTTCTCTGCTAGTAGGATATCTAAGCCCATTCAGTTCTGTATTGTCACCTTTCGTAGGGCCCTCATCTCTTGATCTATTGAGGTGATAGCATCTTCAGTCTCATTTGCTAACTTTAGTACTGACCATGCCGGTCCATTAAGTTTGTTCAAAGCCGCTGTGGTCCCTCCCCCTAGGAATATTGACCAACCCACCACCGCCCCTAGGGTCGTCCACGGGTCTCCCAGGACGTATCCCCGGTACTTGCCTGGGATCCCTTCCTGTGTGGAAGTGGATCGGGCAGACCGTCTCAGCTGGCCTGCCTGGGACCCCGGCTGCATTTCTTCTGCTAGATGGTATACTGAGGTACCTACAGAGACCACCGTGGGGGCGCAACACCCCTTCCACCTGAACTCCCGGGGCAGGTTATGGAAGGCGGCTTTTCCACATACCCACATGACACTTGGTGTACTCAGGAGTGCTCTACTGAACAGCTCGAGCCATTAGCTGGGTTTACGGCTATCCTATTCTGGCAGTCAGAATACCCCACCGTCGGAGCTCTTGTTGCTGAGCTATTCGCACACACACACTGCTCTGTCCCCACACGTGGGACCCGACTATTAGGGACCCCACTACCATTTGTACAGTTAAGCTTGATGTTGTTCTTTACCACCCCATTTCGTAAGCCTCCCACCATGTAGACCAGAGACAGCATATCTTTTGAGATGACACACTGGCCCTCGCCGTTACCCCAAGTCTCGTTCGCATTTTCCTTGAATACCGCCTTATGAGTGAGCGGGGTAACTGTCAGCCGTGCCATCATTGCATGGCAAATCCAGCAATCATTCCCCAGGCTTAAGTCTTGGTAATGTAAGAGGGTCAGGGCACTGGCGGTATTATCGCCACATTTGAGCATTGCCCGGCCGGCCCCCTCTTCACCTACCTCTGGGTAATGCTGTGCTACTATATGATGACTCACTTCCCTGGGGGTGGCATCTTCCGCTACCGTCTCTAGGTTGCCCTGGCCATTTGATTGCACTTGGGGTATTACCATGGACAATTGTGGCGCCATAGGCTTTACCACAGTAAGCGTCAGTTTCTGATAGACATCCGTCCCCTGCCGCTCAACTGCACGCCAGTATACCCCTGCCTCGAAGGGCTGCACGTTTCTAAGTGTAAGCCTCACTGCGCTCGAGCCGCTAATCCCCTTCATGCTCCACCTGTCCCAACTGGCGATGTTTGTTGTTACTAGAACGTCACTGTTTCCACATGGGGCCTTACAGAGATACAGCTTATACTTCGCATATGTTTTCTCCCACTGTGCCCTCATTGCCACGAATGGACCACAGGTGAACGTTACAATGGTCCCTTCAACCAGTGTACCGGGCAGCTGTTTGAGTTCAGTAAGCGTATGTACTCCTATGACCAGAGTCAGGGCTAGGCACAGCACCCATATGTTACTCATTTTGGCAGATGGTCATGGTAGGGGTTATGGGAAGGATTTCTCTCAACTCCAATGTCTCCCCCCTAATGTAAGCTATCTCCTGAATTCTCGTGATGAATCGGCACCAATCCTCCTGCTCCTCCAGTGTACTTTCGTCAGGTTCTGAGCCCTCGTCACTTTAGTGTACCCTATGTGTGACTCACCCGTTGATTTCTTCACCGGGTTTGAGACGAATGACACCTATTGTTGTCACGCCCCTTTGTATCCGGACTTGGGCTCCTCACACTGTGGTTTGCTAGTTAGGCCCTGTTATATTTTTACAGTGTGACCTATGGATCCAGGAATGACACTCAGCGATTCGTACAGCAGTTGGAGTTGTCAGCAGCACCTGGAAATGACCGTTCCAGCGAGGTTGGTGCCAGGTTTTCCATTTGACCACCTTGATCACTACCCAGTCCCCAGGCTGGAGGTCTGTGGTTTCTATTTCGGCCAACTCCTTCTGTGTAGGCACAGTAATGTTCATGACAGATTTGTTAGTTAGCATATGAGACATATAATCTACTAGTGTGGGATTATCCATAGGAGTGTGCTCTAATGCAAACTCAGGCCGCACATAAGGTCGACCGTGTACCACCTCGAACGGTGATAGCCCTCTCACGCTTTTTTGGATATGCATGCTCAATGTCACCAGGGGAAGACAGTACATCCAGCTCTTTCCTATCTCGTTCATTGCTTTGCGCAGTTTAGCCTTGATTGTGCTGTTCGTTCTTTCCACCAGTCCTGCCGACTGTGGATGATAAGCACAATGATTTTTTAATTCAATTCCTAATTGCTTTGCCAAGTGTGTAATAACAGTGTTAACAAACTCTGGTCCATTGTCACTCCACAGCATTCGCGGGACCCCAAAGCGCGGGATCACCTCCTTACAGAGTGCTTTTGCTACCGTCAGTGCGTCTGCATGTTTCGCCGGGAAGACCTCCACCCACCTGGAGAACACATCAACTATTACCAGGCAACATTCCTTACCCTCACACGGAGACAGTTTGATCAAATCCATCATCAAACACTCAAACGGTTCCGAGGGTTCCGGAAGCTTCCCACGCGGAACCTTGCATTCACCATGTGGATTGTACTTTGCACATATTAGACACTTGGCACAACATTTTTTTGAGTAGGTTGTGTATCCGAACGCTGTGAAGATCTCTTTAATACAATCAACCATCCCTCCTTTTGAGACATGGGTTTTCCCAAGACTCAACTCTGAGGCCAGTTGGAAAAGAGATCTGGGTAACACCGGTTTCCCATCCGGCCCTTCCCACATTTTAGTGCCTGTATTACATTTACACCCCTTGGCTTCCCATTGACGCCTCTCAGGAGCCAGGGCCTGTTCTTGCATTTGTCTAAGGACTACAATGTCCAGAGATATCTGTGCAGCCTGGGCGAGCTGTACTGACTGAATTAAGGGTTTGCATGCAGCCTGTTTTGCTTCCTCATCTGCTTTGCGATTCCCAAGGGAGACGGTGTCTTTTCCCGAAGTATGCACCGCGCACTTAATTATAGCATACTGCTTTCATAGTTGGAGTGCTGCTATTAATGCAACAATTAAGTCTTTATGCATGATTGGCTTCCCTGTAGATGTGACCATGCCACGGTTATTCCATTGGTCTGCAAAGATATGACAAGTTGAGTGTGCATATTGGCTGTCTGTGTATTGACACATAAGTCCTTGCCTAGTTTACATGCCTGGGTGAGGGCGTGTAACTCAGCTGCCTGTGCAGAATAATGAGGAGGAGGGAGCTGGACTCAAGCACCGCAGTATGAGTCACCACAGCGTATCCTGTCTGATTCTGCCCAAGGGTGTCTTTTTTGCACGAGTCGTCTACGTACATAGTTATATCTGCATTCGCGAAGGGTTCATCACGGAGCCCTGGGCGTGCTGCCACGCTTCACTCTGTGACTTCTAAGCAGCAGTGTGGTGTACCGCAGTCTGCAGTGGGGAGCAGCGTAGCTGGATTCAATGTGGTGCACCTTTTCTAACGTGATGTGTGGGTGTGACAACAATATGGCCATGCATGATATGTGGCGCGCTGGAGAGAGAAACAAATGCTTCTGCTGAAGAAGCAAAACCGCAATCATGTGTGGGACTTTAACCGTTAGCTGACTATACAACACTATCGGGGCTGATGCCTGCACCGCCAGCGCTGTAGCAATGACAGCCTGAAGGCAGGCTGGCATAGCTCGGGCCACAGGATCGAGCCTGGTCGAGTAGAAAGGTAAGGGTCTCTGTTTCCCCCCGAAAGTCTGTGTTAACACCGCAACCGTGAATCCCCACCATCAAGGTAAATGGCTTAGTGTAATCTGGGAATGCTAGGACCAAGGAACCGACCAGTGTTTGTTTTAACTCTATAAAGGCTTTTTCGGCCTCGGGGGTCCAGGTGACCTTGTCCCATGCCCCCATCCGTACTGCATATATCAGCTCGGATATCGGATGTACGAGTGCTGTGTAGTTACAGACCCACGTGCGACAGAAATGAACCATGCCCAGAAATGACATTACCTGTTTTTTAGTCCTAAGGGCCTCCAGGATCGCCTTTTTCCGTGTTTTGTCCAACTGTCTCCCTTCTGCGGATATCATGTACCCCAGTTACTTAACGTGTGTCTGCCACAGTTGCATCTTCTTTTTACTCACCTTGTGACCCTGGGTCGCCAAGAACTGCAAACAGGCGATCGTATCCTGTTTGCAGGCTCTCTCTGTAGGTGAGCAGATCAGAATGTCATCAACATACAACAGCAACACATTGTGGAATTTGGCCAAATTAGCACCCATCTCCTGCAAGAATATTGCTGGTGACTCACAATACCCCTGGGGACATCTCGTACATGTCCATCGTTTGCCTTCAAAGGTGAATGCGAACCAGTATTGTGAATCTGGGTGCACGGGAATGGAAAAGAATGCGTTCGCCAGGTCTATCACTGAGAAACGTACTGGGGTCCGGAACTACCGGGGCACATGGTATCACAGACTGGTTTACCTTTTGTAAATCTTGTACCATGCGCCAATCTGTAGATGGGTGTGGCTTACGGACAGGGTACAATGGAGTATTACATGGTGAATTTGGGCATGGAATAATAACGCCTTTCTCTCTCAGCGCATTAAATATTGGCCTTATGCCTGCCACTGCTTCGGGTTTCAGAGGATATTGGCTTTGAAAAGGTCTGTGTGTGCCTTTCGGTGTAACTTGAATTGGCAGCACACCTGCCATGAGACTGACATCTGCCGCACCACAAGACCACAGCATAGGAGGAAGTGAAACTAGCGCCTCCTCCTCCTCCTCTGTTAGAAAATTTCACAGCCCCTCGGGGGGGCCAACCATGTTTTTCTGTTTTGTCACAGTTGTCACATTATTCCATTTCAGACAGAAACATCGCCCTTCCTCTGACCACCAAACTCCCTCGTGAGTTGGGTCCGCCCTCCAATCGCGTACATGAACTGCTTTTTGCACAAACGTTCCGACTTGTGACCAAGTTTTCGCACGCGGTTTTGTCACAGAGATGTGTGGAGTGCCGTCCTCTCGGTAGAAACACGCATCTCCTGGTTTTAACTGCACTGCTGCCCCCATGAACCCCTCCCTGTCCCAATACAGAGTCATCAAGGTCAGCGATGTGCCCTTTGGTACAAATCATTTGTCTTCGTACCCCGGCGCTGGGCCAGGGGCGTGACGGTAATACATTGTGCAGTGAAACGCGTCTGCCTCCTGCACGTCTACACCAAACGTTTTTCCTGCTGCATGTTTTAACAGCGTTGGAATTACAGTGTTGACTGCATGCAGGTTCAAATGGAGCGAATAATAATAATAATAATAATATGAACCTGGTTCCTGCACAACTAGAGCATCTGCTCTCGTCGCCTCTCGACCATCCTCATCGTCGCTCTCGTTCTCCTCCGGAGGAGGAGTCCGCTCAACCTGCACCACTTCCCACACGTCCCCCTACCGGGGACCACACCTATGCCTAACAATGTCATTACATCTCGCCCCAGTAAATTCACGGGGCATGTGGCAGAGACAACAACCCGAGCTGTGACCGTTTTCTTGGACCATGGGTCATGGAATTTAGTTTTCTCGGTTACGCGTTCGGTCTCAACCTGCCCCGAGGCATGGGCACGGTTTCCAGAGACACTCGGACGTTGGTGGGTAAATCTGTTTGCATCAATACTGTCTGGCACGCTCCCGTATCGCACAGGAATTCTGTCGGGTGGCCATTTACTAACAAGGTTAACCAGGCGCTGCCGGGCGATGCTATCAGAGTCATTACGTCAGCATAGTTACAACAATCGAGAATTAATATGGGGTCTTCATCAGAATTTTTAACGGGGTTGGGCGAGGATTCAATTTTTTGGTCTTCTAGTCATGCTTTATTATTTTGGGGTCCGGATTTCTTATCCGGACAATTGCGAGCGAAGTGGCCATGCCCACGACCGTGACCACTCTGCTGCTGGAAAACATAGCCTCCCTCAGCAATGACTTTCTTTTGCCCTTTCTTTTCTCGGGCAGCACGCTCGAAATGGAGTGCGTACTGTTTCACGGGGTCGAATCCTCCCGTCGCCCAAGCCATGTGATGCAATTTGACCAGTTCAGCCAATTGCACATGTATCCCCTGAAGGAAAGCCTGTTTTAACTGCATATGGTACGCATCCAGGTCATTCCGCGGCATCCTGGGCACTAAACCACTATTCGCTCGGAACACTGGTTCCAAGTGATTTAAATATTCCAGGACAGATTCGTCCTTCTTTTGCACACAGTCAAAACCCACTTTTCCATATACTTGTTTTGGACAAATATAATAAAACTGCCAATATTTTACAAAACCCAGTCTCAAGGAATCAGATCCTCAGGTACCCCAAACCAAGACGTGAAAATAATACACTACAGAGTATATATCTATTTAATTTGATTCTGAAAAATCCTGTCACTCACCCCGCCTCTCCGTAAATAATATACGCCATTTAGCAGACGCTTTTATCCAAGTATTTATCCAAGAATGTGCATATGGCCTCACTGCACTCCAAAAGACTTAATTAAGCAGTCTGAGCTGAGGTCTTTCTCCAGAGTCCCAGACTCCCCTGTGCACGGTTTCAGCAGCCCAGTCCTGGAGAGTCGGCAGTTGAGATATTGGGATCCCAGTACGAGCCCCAAATTATGTTGGATAATTTCTCTGCAACACAAATACACTCTGAACACAGTTATCAGATTCATGTCTCTTTATTCGATATGCATAAAGGGTTCAATGCAAACAAGCAAAGAACAACTCCGCACTGGAGTTGTCCCAATTTATACAGCCTTTGTTGCTGGGGAAGGTTCAGCAGCTGTTCCTGTCTTCACCCAATCAGGTCTTGTGCACCTTCGCCCTGTTTCCTGCGGCAGGGCCACATACATACATACACATACAGGTGTTCTTGACCGCAACTTTGCAGACTTTGCAGAGCTTGCCGCTTTCCAGACTGCATGAGCTTACAAGCACATGTTACCACACGTGGCCTTTATTTGTATATGGGCCATAGTTCAGAATATATATTGAACAGTAAAAATAAAAATCTCCATGAGTGCAGTAAATTGAATCGAACTATTATGATTCTCTGGTACCAACACCCAAAAAGGGCTAAAAAACAGGAAAGACGGGTTTTGTGCTTAGGGGTTGGCTCCTCTGGGGGGTGAACTATAACCAGCTCATCCCCCATGTTGTCCTTGCCCCTCTCTCGTTCTTCAAAAAGTCCACCAAAACGCTGTCGTGGAGGAGGTTTTGAATCCTCACTGCGGAGAGTGTCCAGGTCCACTGTTTGTTGTTGGTAGACCTTGATGTTCCTTGCCTCCCACAGGACCTGCTTAATGGTGTTAATGATCGTCCACTGGCACTGCAGCTCCGGGGTCCTACATCCCTCACAGGGGCCGTACAGGACCCTCTCAGTCATCAGAGAGGATCTTGGCAGGAGCCTGTTCTGGGATACAGAGGACACAACAAGGCCACAGACCTGTCTGGCTATGTCGCTCTCCCAGAACAGATGGTGTACATGTTCTGAGTCAGTGCATCCATGGGGGCAGTTCTTGGTATGGGCCCAGTGCCATCTAGACATAAATGACCCATTGGGGAGACAAGTGTGAGCAGACATCTCGAGGGTGTTTGGGTTGGGTGCGGTACTGGTGTTGTTTGCCGTATTGGCTTGTCCGGTGGTCGCTGGTCTGGTGGCACCCTGCTCGGGGCCCCGATCCTGTTGTGTGCCACCGGTGGTGGTGCTGCTTCCCTCTCCCTCCCCCAGGTTCCATTTCAGTTGGATGGCATAGTGCCGGCACGTCCCAGGATCTGGATGGGATGCCATCTCCCTTCCTTCAGTGGTGTTGGACTAAAGAAGTACAGGATGGGGGGACACAGCACACCCAGGGGGAGAAGACCCCAAAGCCTCCTCCTGGGCCACTGATGGAGAACTTCCCTGCGATCCGCAGTGAAGATTGCGATAGACTCAACTCCAGGTGGTGGTCCAGGGATGAGTCTGGGTATCCTCGCTCAGAAGGCAGGTGGCTCTGCTGGCAGGTGGCTCCGCTGGTCCTATTCTCCACACTGCCGCTCTGGCACCTCCTCCTCCAGGATCTGCTTGGTGGTCCTGCTGCAGGGTGGAGAAGGAGAGCTGGGGAGTGTGGGCCTCACTGGAGTTTGGCTGAGAGAGAGAGCTCAGTGAGTAGACCCTTCCAGGCATTCATGCCGGGCATCTCTACAGTCTCTGGTCCTCGGCGTCCCGCATCAGTCTTCTGGATCCTGGATGGCACCTGGAGTATCTAGCAGGGGTCTCCTGGGGTACTGTCCTGGCTTATGTGCTTTGGGCTTAGGCAGGCCACGGTTAAGCCACTTCTACCTGCTTCCCCCCAAAGCACTAGGTAAATTCCGGACTTGTCCGCCAATGTTAGCATCAGTGACTCAGAGACCCTTGTGGCTGCTAAATGATGTAAAGAACTAGCTAGTTATATTCATGTGAATTAATTGTATAATTGTGGAAATGTTGTCCGAGTGAAAGTCCTTTTTCCTCTTGTACGAACGATGATTGCATGTATGTATTCATATTATCCACCATAATCGAGTGTGTATGTGTAAAGAATGACCTCCATACATGTGTTTATTGTACTTCCTGATGTCTCTCGCTTTGTTGTAATAACACAAGTAGCACTTGTGTTATTACACACAAGTAGACTTACCTGGCAGGGCAGATACCATGATCAAGAAGGTCATGGTATGATATCCTGATCAATAAGTATTAAATGTGCTTGGGTTGCACTTCATTTCGTACATGCTTTCCCCCTTTTAATAAAGACGAATAGCTGTGCATTAGTTGGGTGCCCAGGGCGCACCCACGTCACCCCTCTACTCTCCTCTCTGCACTGGCTCCCCATCGCAGCACGCAGCAGATTCAAATCACTGGTGCTTGCCTTTCAGGCGGCTAGAGGAACTGCTCTCCCTTACCTCCAGACACTCATCACTCCCTACACCCCTCCTAGACCCCTCCACTCAGCCTTCTCTGGCAAACTGACTGCCCCATCCCTCCGGGTGCCTGGCAACCGCTCCTCGCAGTCTCATCTCTTCTCTGTCCTGACCCCTCGCTGGTGGAATGACCTTCTGCAATCTGTCAGGACTGTGGAATCACTTGCAATCTTCTGCAAGAGACTCAAAACCCACCTTTTCAGACTCCACTACCACTCAATTCTGTACATCTAACCTACTGCCATCACCACTGCCTACTTGCTCAACACACAGCATCCCTGCCTTCTCATTTAATTAAATATATATATATATTTTTTCCCTTCCCAGTGTTACAGGTATGGTATGCAGCTGCCTACAACAATGTATATTGCTGTATTACTGTACTGATCTTGTGCGCAAACTATGATGTATTAATGCACATCTTATAAGTCGCTCTGGATAAGAGCATTTGCTAAATGCCTAAAATGTAAATGAAATGTAAATGCATTTCCTCCTCCCCTTCTTATTTTTTTATATTCTTACTCTCTAAATCTCCCTTCTATCTGCTGCTCCCCAGCTCTCCTTCTCCACCCTGCAGCAGGACCACCAGGTGCATCCCGGAGGACCAGGTGCCAGCAGTGGCAATGCAGAGGGCCAGACCGGAGGAACCACCTGCCACCCAGATGATGACGACAGGGCCCAGCCATGTATTCGTTTGGGCCTGCTGGGATCGTTGCTCTGGTCTACAGGGACGTTCCCTGTCAGTGGCCCTGGAGGAGGCTTTTGCCGCCTGCTCATCCAGGACCTCTGCTTTGTTTTGGCCCTCCCGGAAGGAACACCATTCCTGGGTTGCTGTTCTCTCTCCTTATACTTCCTAGGTGGGGCCCTAATGACAGAGAAGGAAGGGAGATGGCGTCCCGATCAGTTCCCGGGACATGCCGCCATTACGCCATCTGGATGACGTGGAACCCAGGGGAGGGAGAAGGAAGTGGGACCACCACCGGCACCATGGCGGGATCAGGGCCCAGAGGTGCAGCTGAGCAGGGCGCCACCGGACCAGCAACTGCCGGACAGACCGGTGAAGAGAACAACCCCCCAATCCAACTGCCCCTGGAACAAGAGTGACCAGCATGGTCCGTCTGTAATTCAGCAGGGCGGTTCTACAGAAAGGTATGGGCTTTGTGCCGAATGACCTGAACTTCCTGGTGAAGGTCCCTAGATATTTTTGAGATTAGTTTTAAGAATGCCAATGTCCTGGAGAGGTTCTGGAAACAACAATCACTAACAAAAGCCCCCAAACAGGTCCTTACAACAGTGATGCACTCCAGGGCGGGCCTTGCTAGGCGATGCTAGAGGAAAACAGGTGAGCAGACCTAGCCAGGGGTCGGATAGGCACCCATCAAAACAAGATACAGTTATTGACCACTTAAACCAAATCTGTAAAGATATATGCTAAACCCAATAAAATTGTTTCATTTCCACCCCTGAAATAATTTTTCCCCTGTATTTCTTTTTTTTCTTCCCCCATATCTATCACAATCACATCTATCAATACCCGAAGCATCAAAGATCCAAACAAACAACATGCAATCTTCTCCATCCTGCAACAACTACCCTCTGACGTCATCCTCCTACAGGAATGTGGGATTCCCTTCCACTCCATGGATGACAGTCTGAGGGAGGGATGGAGAAGCGGAGACTCTCTCTGGTCTGGTTCAAACATATCTCGAGCTGATGGGGTCGGCATGTTGATCAACAACCCCTATGTCAGAATAACATAATCTGACATAGTAGAGAGTGGGCGAATCCTCGTCACCGACCTCGACATTGGGCGTTCCCCACTCCAGGTGATCAATGTGTATGGCCCTAATAGCAAGGCTGAGAGGGTCTCCCTATTTACAAAACTCAGATCATTAATCACCCCCCGTATGCCGGTAGTCATGGGGGGAGATTTCAATTGTGCCCTTCGTGGATGAGGATCACAGCAGACCAATGAGGGACCAATCCAGCAGGGAGCTGCGGTCCATCATAGAAGATTTCTCCCTCCATGACGCTGGGGGTGCCTCTCCCCCTCAATACACATGGGTGAGTTCCTCTGGCGCCCCCTTCTCCAGAATAGACATGTTTTTGCTCTCTCCAGCCCTGAGAGTGCGCTCCCATGCCATCGGAGCAGTGCACTTCTCGCACCACCAGAGGGTGACCATGTCCATGGACTGGGAGAAGACCATCACGGTGGGTAGGGGTCCCTGGAGAATAAATACCAGCCATCTCCAGGACCCAAAAGTGCACCTCTCCTTCTTGAGATGATACCTGGATCACTTTAAAACACCTTTTTGACTCCCCGAGAGTGGTGGGAGATGGTGAAGGATTGGGTGTGGGGCTAGGTTCAGGCAGTCGGACTGAGGAAGGCAAGGGAAAGGAGGGAAGCTTATAACCACCATAATGCTGCCCTCCAAAACTGAGCCTCCTCCAGGCCCGAGGCCTGGAGGTTAGTACGGAAGTGGCCCAGACTAAACAGCATCTCTCCGCCCTCTGTCGGGAGGGGCGGAGGAAATACATCTTCCGCTCCAAACTCCAGGGTCTTGAGGAGGACAAGAGATGCACCCGCCAGTTCTTCCGCAAGGCATGGTCAAGGAAATCTGACATTCTCTCACTTCAATCTGACATATTCTCATAACAATGCAGGGGTGGTGGTGTCTGAAGAGGCAGAGGTCCGGGAGGTGGCCAGGGAGTTCTGTATGCTAATAGGCCCACAGTCAGGGCTCTCATGGACACCTTCCTGGACAGCCTGGACAGATGCCTGGAGGGCAGAGCATGGAGGGGGAGCTGAGCGCCGAGGAACTCACCCGGGCCGTGTGCTCCCTTAACTTACATAAAGCTCCTGGTCCTGATAGAATCCCAGCTGAGTTTTCTCATTTCTGATGAAATCCTAGCTGAGGCCTTCTGGGATCTCCTGAAGGACGACATAGCGGATGTTTTCAGAGCGGCTTTCAGGGAGGGGCGGCTGGGCAACTCACTGCAACAGAGTTCAGTGGCCCTTGTCCCAAAGAAGGGGGACCTGAAGGATCTCTGGAACTGGTGGCTGATCAATCTCCTCTCAGTGGATTATAAGATCATGACCAAATCACTGATGAGGAGGTTCCAAGACCTGTTACCAATTACCTGTTAGTGATAGGCTGCAACCAAACATGCAGTGTTCCTGGGAGGTTCATAAATGACAATCTGCTCCTCATGAGAGATATCATTATCCACTCTGGGGAGTGCAGGTCCCCCTTAGGCCTTCTCAGTCTAGATCAGGAGAAGACCTTTGACAGGGTTAGCCATATGTGCCTGGAAAGGGTGCTGGAGAGGTTTAACTTTCCAAATCCCCTCCAGCACTGGACCAGGATGTGTTTGGGGGACATCTTGGGTGAGTGGTTGTCAATAAGCACCTCTCTGCCCCATTTGATATTAGGTCCAGTGTCAGGCAGGGGTGCCCCCTAGCGCCCCTCCTGTATGTCATCTACCTTGAGCCGTTTCTACAGGCCATCCAGCAAAATGAAAATGTCAGGGGATACTTACTGCTGGGTGGCAGTGGGGAGTGGCTCGGGGTGATGGCGTACATGGACGACATCACCATTGTCGGCACAGATAGTCGTTCCATCACCACCGCTACAAAGGTGGTGGATGATTTCTGTGCGGCCACAGGCGCCCTGGTCAACCGGCAAGAGTGAACTGTAGCCTGTTACCGTCATGGAGTGAGTTGCTAACCTGTTCTTTCCCTGTATGCACAGAAGGCATAAAGCTTCTGAGGGTCACCTTCCAGAATGACGGGGGAGGGAACCAGAGCTGGGAGGAGGCCCTCCGCCACGTCCAGAAAAAAATTGGGAGCTGGAGCGCATGGCCCCTGATAATGACGGGCAAAATCCTGGTCCTGAAGGCAATAGTCCTTACCAGCCTACTCTATATTGGCTGGGTGTTTCCCCCAGACAGAGCCACTAGTAAACTTGTTGCTAGAATGGCTTTTCGCTTTGTCTGGGGGAGCAAAATGGAGAGGCTGGGGAGGACAAGCCTGATGAAGGAGGAGGAGAAAGGGGGCAGGGGGGTCCCAGATATGACATCAGTTATATTGGCACAAGGGCTGGCCGCACTGGTCCAGAACACCCTGGGGGGGGAGTCGGCCTCTGGTAAATTTGCTAAGTACTATGACACTCCCTTCCTCAGGTCTATGGGCCTGTGTGGGCTGGATCATACTGTGTCATACAGCTGGGACCCCCCATATGTATACAGGGCACTGAGGCATTTTGCCTTCAGGACGGGATTAGTCAGGGCTGGGTTGCCCTCATAGACATACACAAATATCATGCCCTTTTTGAAATCGGGAGAGACCATGACACTCCCGAGGGCAACCCAGCCCTAGACCTGGAAATTGTATGGAAAAATGCAAATCATAAAACATTAAACAATTTTTAAAAAAGGACATAACATGGATGTCTGCTCATGACTGTCTCCCCACCAGGCCATTCATGTTTAGACAATGCTTAGCCCTGACTGAGAACTGCCCCCATGGATGCACTGACTCAGAACATGTACACCATCTGTTCTGGGAGTGCCCAGTGGCCAGACGGGTCTGGAGCCTTATTGTGTCTTCTCCAAGAACAGGCTCCTGCCGAGATCCTCCCTGACGACTGAGAGGGTCCTGTTCGGCCCCCGTGAGAGATGTAGCACTCTGGAGCTGCAGCGCCAGTGGAGGATCATTAACATTGTTAAGCAGGTCCTGTGGGAGGCAAGGAACCTCAAGATCTACCAACAACAAACAGTGGACCTGTTCACTCTCCCGAGGAGGATTCAAAACCTCCTCCAGGACAGTGTTTTGGTGGAAGAGGGTCGAGGAGGATCGAGGAGGAAATGGGGGGGTGAGCCACTGGAAATAACTTATTATATAGCTCACCCCCCAGAGGAGGTGCGCTCTGCGCAACCAACCCCTGAGCAGAAACTCCTTTTGTTTTTTGTTTTCTTCATTTTGATTTAAGATTATATGTATTTCCAGTCCTGTCTTTTGATAGATGTATAGTTTAGTCTGATATGTTTTTCCCCTATCTTTGTAAAATGTATGTTTGAACCTATTGTTACCCAAATACTTTTGTTTTCCCCTTTAGTTGGAATGCCAACTTTTAAATGTAAATAATTTTAAATATGAAGTAGCACTATAATGGAAAAGCAAGCTCTCCTGAATCTTTATTCCATGGCATTCACCACTAGAGTATAGTGGGTTTTTCTTAACCTGAAAGGAAATAGAAGCTCTAAAAAGGTTTTTTTTTAACTAGCATCTTCAAATGAGCCATTCATTCATTCTTCTTTGGAAATAGGTGCGTTGGGCCGACATCTCTACATGGATGTCGACCCACCACCTGAAGCTGAACCTGGGAAGACAAAGCTGCTCTTCCGCCCAGCGAAGGGCTCCCCGATGACTGATGCGTCAATCACCATTGGAGGCTCCATAGTGTCTCCATCCCAGTCTGCCAGGAGCCTTGGAGTGACCCTGGACAACCAGCTGTGCTTCTCGAGCCATATTGCAGCGATCACTCGGACCTGCCGTTTCTCCCTCCACAACATCCGGAGGATTCGACCGTTCCTCACCCAAGAGGCCACTCAACTCCTGGTCCAGGCCCTGGTGATCTCACATCTGGACTACTGCAATTCCTTGCTAGCAGGCATACTGGCCTGTGCCATCAAGCCACTGCAACTAGTCCAGAATGCTGCCGCACGTCTGGTGTTCAACCAGCTAAAGTTCACCCACATCACCCCTCTACTTAACTCTCTTCTCCCCATCGCAGCACACTTCAGATTCAAATCACTGGTGCTTGCTTTTCAAGCAGCTAGAGGTACTGCTCCCCCATACCTCCAGTCACTCATCACTCCCTACACACCTCCCAGACCCCTCCGCTCCGCCTCCTCTGGTAAACTGTCTGCCCCATCCCTCCGGGTGCCTGGCAGCCACTCCTCGCGGTCTGGCCTCTTCTCTGTCCTGACCCTTTGGTGGTGGAATGATCTTCCGCTAAAGCATGGTTAGTGCGACAGGAAATGGTCGTACCATTTTGGGTTCAGATATCATGAAAAAACATGGCTACATTTTTGATTATGGCAACAATTGTACTTGGCACAATTCTGAGTCTAAAGATGAGTTTGTAGAGATTTCTGATGTTCATACAATACAAGCCATTAAGAAGGTGGAGGAGTATGAATTGGATACATTGTTAAGGGTTAATGATGCAGATTTGGAGGAAGCGTTAGCAAGGTATATAGGTGTTTTCACTAAAAGTAAACATTATTGTGGGCGGATAGATCGTGAAGTCATGGAGGTGAATATACAAGGCCGCGATCCTCCGCCACTTCATCAATATAAGTATCCAGAGGAGGCAAGCCCTTACATTCAATCTATGATTTAGTCCCTTTTGGAACAAGACATCATACGACCCTGTCTCTCACTAGCAATAGCTCCTATATGGCCGGTTCAGAAACCAGATAATTCCTGGAGGCTTTGTGTTGATTACAGGAAACGTAATAAATACACTCCCACCTGGGCTCCAGTAGTACCTTCAACACCAGATGCATTAGCATCCCTGATATCTGAAGCAAATTATTACTCAGTGTTAGACATTTCTAATGGATTTTGGTCAATACTGCTAAATCCAAACTGCCAGTACAAGCTTACATTTCAATTAAAAAACACAATATAAGAAGTGCTTATCTGAAATAGACTTGCAACTATTGGATTTAGAAATACCTTATAGATTATCACAGTCACAGGACATCCATTATGATATTCTCAAACTGAAATATATATACAACACTATACTTTCAAGTCAGGTCAGCAAACTATTGTTTAAAATCAAACAAAAACACTTTGAACTGGCAGATAAGTCACATGGTTGCTGGCCAGACAATTAAAAGGTGCACAAGCCAGCAGGGCAATACATAAAGTGAAGTCAAATATGGGTGTATTGTTGTCTGATCCAAAAGAGATTAAGCCAGTTCAGAGAATTCTATGAGGACCTGTACACCACGAAATCCAATGCAAGTCTTGCAGATATATCAGTATTTCTTCAATCACTCAATCTCCCAAAACTGGATGGTGCAGCAAGGGCTGAGTTAAATGCAGATTTAACTGTGGAAGAGATAAAGGGTGCAATTGGATCTTTCCCCAATGGTAAAGAAACTAGCCCTGATGGGTTTGGGATAGAATTTTACAAAACACATTGTGACAAAACTGTGTTTTTTGTTAAGAATGTTCAATTGATACTGGAAGACTTCCCCAATTGCTGTATGACCCAAATATTTGCCTTTTTTTAAAATGATAGAGATGAGCTTGATGTATCTTCATATCGCCCCCTGAGTCTGCTGAACTCATATCTAAAAATATTAACTAAAATCCTTGCTAATACACTGAGTGTGCCACCATAATTCACCCAGATCAGACTGGGTTTATTCCCAACAGGTTTTCTTTTTCTGATGTCAGAAGGTTGCTCAATACATTGTATTGTAAATATGACAGTGGGTCAAAGGCTACATTTCTTTCTCTGGATGCCGAAAAGGCTTTCGACCAGGTGGAGTGGAGGTATGTATTGGCAGTATTGGAGAAGTTTGGCCTAGGGGACTCTTTTGTTTCATGGATTAAAATGTTATACACTTGCCCAACTGCATCAGTGCTAACCAACCAAGATAAGTCTGTTCCGTTTTCATTACAACGCAGCTGCCGTCAAGGTTGTCCACTTTCCCCATTGTTGTTCGCTATTGCAATAGAGCCTCTGGCAATTAGTCTGAGAAGTCATGGCATCATTCAGGGAATAACGCTGGGGACCATTGACAGCCATATATGCTTATATACCGATGATGTTATCCTTTATCTCTCCAGTCCTGAAATATCTATCCCTCCCTTGCTGGATTTGGTCGAGAATTTTGGTAGATTATTAGGGTACTCAATTAATTAGGAAAAAAAGCATCTTCATGGGCATATAAATAATCTAGACCCCCAATTTCTAAATAGTTTACCATTCAAAACCACCACTGATGACTTTAAATATCTGGGGATTAATGTTCCCAGGAACTCTAAATTAATCTTTAAGTTACATTTTCAGATAATTTTGACCAAGCCTTGATTCTATAGTGATGCCATTTATTTGGGGATACTGAAGGAGAAAATATTCCCTCCACTGACAAAATTGAGTCTGACCAGGGCCTAGTAGCCGACCTGAACCCCAGGTGTCGGCCGCGGGAATGCTTGTGTCCCTTGGTCATTGGGCCTGTGCAAAGCTGGGCTGTGTGCAGGGAAACCAAGGACAGAAAGCATCTGTCTGCAAATTCAGAGCTGATACAGCCTTATTCTAGATCAAACGCTTTACGAGTGCTAAACTATTATTTAGTCAAGAACAATTGTAAACTATTATTAAGCCAAGAATAAATGTCAAAACATAGTTGAAGATTAGAAAGGGAGTGACCACAGCTGGATTCGGCAAGATAAGCAAGACTGGGGAGAGGAATGACGAGCCGGCTGTGGGAGCTCAAAATAGTACAGCGGAACCACGATTAGAAAAGGGATGAGTCAAGCACTTGGTACAATGTATATATGGGTAAAACCACCATTATTTCCGGGTACTTAATGTTAAGGGAAACATGAAAGTGACCAATCATGTAACGATTAAGAGGAGTATATAAACTTATTTGGAACAAAGGAATATTGGAGCAACTTGCAGGATGCTCTCGGCTTTGTGATTTCATCTGAAAAAGTCTAAACTTTGAAAATCTTTTGCCTGGAAACCTCTTCTCTATTTTTTTGACAATTGAGCAAAAATAATTGGACTTTTTAACAAATTAACAGAAAAAATAACAAATTTTCCATAACATAACTTGGCGACCACGAAGGGACTCGGGAATGGTCCAGCCACCTGGGGCACCTGGGATTGGTGCTCTGACGCTCCCTGACGGAGGTGGGGAGATGCGGACACACCCTAGGCAGGCCAGCCAACACTAAAAAAATTAAAAAAGGGCTGTTGTCTGTACTCTCCCGGCCTTTGATGGAGGTGATAGAGAGGACCTTTTGAGTCCAAGAACTCAAAGTAGAGATAAAAAGAGGACGGCATAAGATTTGAAAAGTCAACGCGTGATTGAACCGCTGTGTATGTGTGTGAGGCTTGGAAATTAACCTGATATAAACGGCCGGATATATTTAAGATCTGCAGATCAGATTTTCTGACGATGCACAGAGGTAAGGAAAAAGATTTCCAAGGGTCCGACGAAGGACAGTGACGGGAGGGATAAGAATAAAAGGGTGTGGGAGTCAGGGGGGCAGTCGACGCCCTGGACGCAGGATTTGTATTGTATTTATTGGGTGTAGGGATCGTACACCTGGACACAGGATTTGTGTTGTATTTATTGGGTGTAGGGATCGTACACCTGGACACAGGATTTGTGTTGTATTTATTGGGTGTAGGGATCGTACACCTGGACACAGGATTTGTGTTGTATTTATTGGGTGTGGGGATTCTGCACCTGGACACAGGATTTGCGTTTTATATATGTATTGAATATAAGTGTGCACTCTAAATGAGCAACCAGCAGTTGAAGAATGGGGCACAGTGCTTACCGGTACTCCACCCCGGGTTGTCGGATATTTTGTTGATTATGTTCAAGAAGGGAAAGAGATAGTATCTGAATGTTCAGAAAGCGAGTGAAAAAAAAGGAAAAAATTGGAAGGAAAAAAAAAAATATATATATATATATATACATATATAAATAAAAAGAAGGCGAACGGGTATTTGAATTAGAGGTTACTAAAGTGGGATTAGGAATTAAAATAATAGAGAAAGATACGGTGATAGAGAAGAGCCTGTGAAAGAGGAGCAAGTGATTATGGCATCTCCTGTCACAGAGCTAGGGAAATAATATTTGTATAAAACAGAAATAGGAAAAATATCTAAAAATGGTCCGAAAAAACAAAAAAAGAATCCGGTTAAATGGCCAAGGAAGGGAACATTTGATTTAACAATGTGCAGAGAAAGGAAATTAAAGAAGCATGCGGATAAGAGAAGGAATAGGTCAGAAAACAATATAAGGAAAAATATGATCATATGTGTTTGTGAACAATTGCGTCTGGGATTTACCCGGGGAGAATTTACAAAAGAAACTAAAAGTGATGGAGTGTTTATTCTGAGTATGAGTGAATACAAAATGAATGTAATTGTGCCTGAGTATGAGTGAATAAAAAATGAATGTAATTGCGCCTGAGTATGAGTGAATAAAAAATGAATGTAATTGCGCCTGAGTATGAGTGAATAAAAAATGAATCTAATTGCACCTGAGTATGAGTGAATAAAAAATGAATGTGAGATGAATGCAATTGCGCCTGAGCATCAGTGAATAAAAAATGAATGTGAGATAAATGCAATTGCGAATGAGTAAGAGTGAATAAAAAAGTGTGAGTAAGGAGTGAGGGCAACGGCCTGAGAGAAAAAATAATTAAAATAATTAAAAAATTAAAAATAAAAACCTGCAGTGTTATTTTAATTTTTTCATTTGAGTGGCAAGATGGGCAACAAAGGGAGCAAGGCGTCGTGTCTCCCTGATCCGCTGTCTGGACCGGTGAAGGTGATGTACGATAAATGAGGAATGATGGTTTTAGAGCAAGTGCCCTTATGGCACAGAAGGATTTAAGTGTTTCCCTACTAACGGCACAATGAACACAGAAAAAACGTAGTCATGGCAGGAGAATGTGGAAAGCATGAAGTAAAGTAAGAGATAAGGAAGTGATTAATTGGGATGTTGTTAGAAAGTGTAAGAGAGAGAGACAGAGAAGCAGAGAGAAGAAGCGAATGTGGAAATAAAGCAGATAGAAACTATTAGATGAACTTGAACCCCCCCCTTTTTCCTGCGCCCAGGAGGGTGCCACCTGCAGCGATAGACGGAGACGAAGAACAGCTGTCCGCAGCGACAGCCCCGCCCGCCGAAGAAAGAGTTCTGCCGAAGGGGAGCGGCCTGCTTCTCCTGACCGACCCTTGAGAGAAGGACTGGCACGCATGAGAATAAGATCACCACCGCCAGAAGTTTCAGGACCCGCTGGTGGCTTACCCCGACCTGAGGGGACCACGAGATGACGGGAAGACGAAAAAACCCTGGTGTCCCAGATGTGAAGCATGCGGAGCGATGCCACAAGTGCAGGAGCGGATCACCAAGGAGGGCAGAGCCGTGGGAATGAAATGAACAGAGAAATCGGCGGAGGCAGAGGCCGCAGTGGTGGGGGCAAACCAAGTAGCAGGAACAATGGAGGTGTTATAATTGTCAAGAGTTGGGGTATTTTGCCAGAAACTGCCCAAACAGGTCTGCAGGAGGTAACTGGACATTGACTCAGCAAGAAGTGGGCGAAAACGGAGCTTGGCAGGAGTCGGGCTCCAACAGCCGCAAGGAGCAAAGATCATAGGATGAGCGGGGGGGGAAAGACAGGAAAACACGCATCCCATACACGGAATACAAAATCTGTTTTTAAAGTTATAGTTAGCAACCATAGGACAGCCCAAGAATGAACCTTCTAGTCATGGGTAAGTCAATATCTTTTTTGATTAACAGCGGTGCTTCATGGTCTGTGATACAAAGTGAGGCGTTGCCTAGGGCAGCGTTATCAAAATTAAAATTAAAATTAAAAATGACTATTGAATGTGACGAAAAAGGGTTGTCAGTCACGTCACCTGTATAGGTACTATTGGAAATAGTTTTGGGAATCCTATACAATTGATAGATTGGTATTACACATGGAAGTGGATAGATAACTTTCATTGCATCGCTCTATCCCTGACTAGATATTATATGAATATGAGTGTTTCTGGAACATGCCGCAAACAAATGAAACAATATGTTTAGGCACTATATATAGTGGACTGATGAATTCTAGTAAAGTAGAGTGAAGAGCGGAAATTATTATTTGAACAAATCAGGATATGGGGCATTTGATTATCGAAAATTACCGAATGTGAATGGGAAGATGTGGGTTCTTAGGTTTGAGAAATGCAGCCTGATAGGGAGTGCAGACAGAGATCCAAGTGTGTAAAAATACCATTCTTTGCTACTGTGCCTGTACAACGCTGTGTGCTTACACAACTGTAATTTGAACCGTGCAGCACGCTGCTAGCTCTTTCCGATGACCAGACTACCTCTTCTCAGATAAATCCTTAGGTATTATATGATGTTCCGCAAACACTCTGGGCTCAAAATAAATATGACATAGGGAAAATGACAAGAGCTCACCTGTTGGACCAAACCCTGTCAGTCTGTTTTTTTCTTTTTCAAGTGCCGTAAAATTTAAATTGGTTCGCTGTGATTGATTTAGCGAATGCATTTTTAATTTTTAATTTTTTGTTTATTGCGGTAAATCTAGAGTAGCAGTTTTGGTTTGCATTTAAATTCAAAGTAAAACGATGGACTTGGACTATCCTTCCACAAGGATATGTCGACTTGAGGTGATTTTCTCTGCTGAATTAGCAGCAAATTTAGAGTGTTCGTGCCGCCCGATATTAATTCAATATCTAAGTGGAGTTTACTTTTGATTTACTTTTGTGTTCCTCTTCCAAAAAGGCCTGTGAAACAGATACCGGGGCATGAAAATGGCCATAAAATATCACAAGTAAAATTACAAATTATTACTCAAAATGTGAAATATTTAGGTCATGACATCACACTTGCTGGACGTTGTTTGAGTTCGGACAGAATCGAGGCGATTCTGGCCTTGCCTCAACCAATGACAAAGCAACACATAATGACTCTTTTGGGAAATGCTGGCTACTGCAGAGCCGGGCTCATGGACTATGCTGAAATAGTTCAACCACTTTCGGAATTAATACATGGTCACAAAATGGCCATGGCAGAATACATTGACTGGAATAGCGAATCTTTGACAGCGTTGGCTCGCCTGAAACAGGCATTGACTTTTTCTCCCTGTTTAGGTTTACGGAATAATCAAAGTCCCTTAAACTTATTGGTATTAAAAATAAAAAATAAAAAATAAAAAAATAAAAAAATAAAAAGATTTCATTAAGGAAAATAATGAAGGAAGCAGGGCAGGAGAAATTGACTCGTAGAGTGGAATGGGATATGGATGTTGATATTGCATTTGAAGCGATGGGGAGGGAACTGGTGCGGGCCCCTGCGTTGGCATTACCTGATTATGAACAGCCATTTGATTTGGTTTTCTGAGGTTCTCTGTGGCTCGGTTAGTGGAGCGTGGCGTTGGCAGCGCTTAGGTTGTGGGTTCGGTCCCCACTGGGGCCACATGTGCTGAAGGTGTATGCATTCGCTGCTGTGAGTCGCTTTGGATGGAAGCGTCTACGGAGTGGCATATATATTATTATTATTATTATTTGTGTGTGTCTGCGAGGGAGGGCTTTGCTGCGGCTGTGCTTGTGCAGGAGACATGTGGAGGCAGGAGAGAAACGAGTGGTGGCTTGCTGCAGTGCCGGGCTAGATGATGTGGCATTGGGCTATCCGCCCTGTTATCAGGATTTGGCAGGGCTGAGGTGGGCCTATGAGAAGGCAGCATCTTTAACAATGGGTTATCCAATACGAATATATACACACCACAAAGTAGTGGAAATGATAGATCAAGGTAAATTTGTGTTGACCCCAGCGCGACTACATAATTATCAAATGCTAACAGTATTCCCAGATATTACCATTGTTAGGTGCGACATAGTGAATCTAAGTGGAATATATTCCTCTACCTCATGCAGGGACACCACATGAGTGTGTGCCCGACAGCAAGGAGTTTATGAAGCTAAGGCAGGATTTATAACTATGAGGTGTATTTGTTTAGGTACAACCAGGAAGTGATATTTCATGTTCATGGGCGGCAGTGTTAGCATAATGGTTAGGGAACTGGGCTTGTAACGCAGAGGTTGCAGGTTCGATTCCCGGGTGGGGACGCTGCCGTTGTGCTCTTGAGCAAGGTACTTAAGCTGAATTGCTTCAGTTAAAATATCTAGTGAAAATATCCAGCTGTAAAGATGGATTGTATGTAGAGAGATGTGGACTGTGTGGGTCGCTCTGAATGGGAGCATTTGCTAAATGCCTAAAATGGAAATTAAATGTTTCTTTTAATATTACTATTAACAATCTATTTATATATTAATTAATTAATTAACTCATGCATTATTTAGTTCATTCATTCATTCATTCATTCATGAGGGATTCTTTTCACAACTTTGTGTCAATGTTAGTGATATATGTGTATGTCTGACGGTGTTGGTTCTGCCCGCAGTGAGTTTCGAACCGAGGGGATCTCCGACGCGACAAGAGAGCGATTAAGCTCGCTGAGCTAAAGACTCAAGTCCCTAACTCCGGGAACTAATTGTACTCTTATCCACGTCACTCTGAAGCGGGTGCTCACTGAGCCCATCCGCTACATATGGGCATGTCACAACATTGTAGGAACGCACTATGAGTTAAAATAATTGTATTTCATGTAATAACTAATAAGTGAAGCACATGGTGTGGACCATTGTGTGCGAGGTCAGGTCATGAGAACAATTAAAAATTAAAAATAAAGCATTTTGGTCACCATATCTACAGGCGGCAGTGGATTATCAACTGAGCCTGTGTGAGATATGTGCACAAAATAACATTAGGAAAATTTGTACTACACCAGTTGGGCACATACCTCTTCCAGAAGGACCTTTTAAGCATCTGATGATGGACTACGTGAACATGATCAAAAAGGTAAGGGGTAAGAGGTATATGTTGTAATAATTGATCGATTCAGCAGGTGGGTGGAAGCTGTTCCATCCAGGGACCAAGGGGCGGGGACAGTAGTAAAGTTTTGGTAGATGAAGTGATACCCAGATTTGGCATCCCTATGACAATAAGTTCGGATAAAGGGCCAGCATTCATGGCACATGTCCTGAGGCAAGAAATGCAGACCTTAAGGATCAAACAGAAATGTGGTTGTGTATACCACCCACAATCACAAGAGGGTAGAAAGAGTAAGATGATGATAAAAGCTAAAAGTAAACAAGATTTGCCAAGATATCGGGCTAAATTGGGTTGATGCACTTCCTTTAGCATTAATGGCCTACAGGGCACAGGAGAATCGCACTACACACCTTAGGCAGGGGATTAGGCACCCCGAACCTAGGGTGTAACAGGCGGCGGCGGAATTGCAAAGTTCCGAGGGCACATTAAAGACGTAGTTATAGTGCAGGGGAGGAGACTGAAGGCCCCCGTGTCTGATGAAGTATGAATGGACATACTGCCGTGGTACCGTCTAGTCGGCGTGGCTGTCGCATGTAAGTATGCAGGCAGTACGTGGTACGTGGATGACAGTCCACACCTAGCAGAGGGGCAAGACGACCTCTGTGAACAGGCAAGGCTGGTGAAAACGGTCAAAGTTTCTATACCCATAGCGAAGTGGGATAGGGATCAGACCGTCGATTCCTAACCGGGTGGTTAACAGCCACTACGGAGTCCTGATTAGATGCAGGACTAGGGATCGCTATTGACTGGGTCACCAGCTGGTCGGATCGCAGATGGCATTAAGACCATTAGAGATGGCCGTGCATCCGGCTCAATGTACAGTCAGGCCACTATAAGCTGAAACCGAATGTGTTAGTAAGTGAGTAGTGCTTTCTGTGATCAGTATTTTTTTAAAGAAAATACTGGGAAGCAGAAAGGCTGACGGTCCTTCACTCCGAGGAGTCGGGGGGGATGGAACTCAGCGGAAAGGGATCCAGCCTGAAGCTGCACCCTGGAGAGAGAGAGAGAGAGAGAAAGAGGGGGGCTTGAAGGATCTAAGTGCAGTCCACATGAAGTGTTGACAGGAAGACGAATGCCGGTCCCAAGAATTAGAGGGGTTATAGAAGGCCCATCTTTGTAAATCATAGAATTAGAATTACAAAAGTAAAGGCAATTAACTGCAATATATAGACGGAACGGTGATTATTATTATTATTTTTTAAACATTAATCAAGCAGGGTAAGTTAGATCACCTGCAGCTGCTAAATTTGACTTATGAAGGTTATGAAGTTAAAAATGGTTTGAGAAAGGTGGGTACATTTTTGGGGACAGGTGTAAATAAATGGGTGTGTGATGCATAACACCCCTATAAGCACCCCCAGGAAGGTACCCAAGGAAGTGATACATCGCTTCAACCTAACACACAGTAAATTTTGCAGTGTCAAAGTAACACTTAAAGAGTTAAATTTAACACTCTTCCCGAGTGTATTTGGTCCCACTCAGAATTAGTGTTAAATTGACTCTAGCCCTTGTGTTAAAATTTCAGAGTGAAATTAACTCTTAATAGAGTAAAAGTTTAACACTGACTTACACTGTATAGTGTTATTTACACTTAACACTACAATGTGAATAACTCCGGAGAGTGTAAATATTACACTGTATAGTGTTATTTACAGTTAACACTACAGGTTGAACAACTCTGGATAGTGTAAATATTACACGGTATAGTGTTATTTATAGTTAACACTACAGTGTCAATAACTCTGTAGGTGTAAATATTACACCTTATAGTGTTATTTATACTTAACACTACAGGTTAAATAACTCTGGATAGTGTAAATACTACACTGTATAGTGTAATTTATACTTAACACTACAATGTGAATAACTCCGGAGAGTGTAAATATTGCACTGTATAGTGTTATTTACAGTTAACACTACAGGTTGAACAACTCTGGATAGTGTAAATATTACACGGTATAGTGTTATTTATAGTTAACACTACAGTGTCAATAACTCTGTAGGTGTAAATATTACACCTTATAGTGTTATTTATACTTAACACTACAGGTTAAATAACTCTGGATAGTGTAAATACTACACTGTATAGTGTAATTTATACTTAACACTACAATGTGAATAACTCCGGAGAGTGTAAATATTACACTGTATAGTGTTATTTACAGTTAACACTACAGGTTGAACAACTCTGGATAGTGTAAATATTACACGGTATAGTGTTATTTATAGTTAACACTACAGTGTCAATAACTCTGTAGGTGTAAATATTACACCTTATAGTGTTATTTATACTTAACACTACAGGTTAAATAACTCTGGATAGTGTAAATACTACACTGTATAGTGTAATTTATACTTAACACTACAGGTTACATAACTCTGGATAGTGTAAATATTATTCTCATAAGTGTTGATTATTTACTCCTATGATAACAAAATCAACTCTAATTGAGTTACACTGCATTGTCTCTGAAACCTTGAAAATAAAGTGAAATAACAATAAATCTAAACATGTTTTTCACTTTTTTAAATATACCATAAAAAATCACATCACAAAATAATGAATTTAGCAACTTTATTTTAAAACTGAGAAAAAAACAAAATTGACCTCTCAGGTCTCCATAAAATGGCAATATGGAACAATATAAAAGGAGGCATCTACTGTTCCATACTTCACCTGAACATCGTATGGTTTGAAGTAAAACAGCTCATTTATATCCAACACCTTAACAACCTTGTCTGGATGCAGCCTGACCGTAAAGGCATGGTAATGAGGATCAAAACATGTGGTTTCCATCACTTTTCCACAGAGCAACACATTGTCATCTTTCACAGCAATACTCTTGATCTTACAAAACACAGGCATCTCAGACACAACCTCAGTGCAGATAATGAAGTCACGGCGGTACTCTGTACCTTCATATTTAACCCATTTGGCAGAAAAGAAACTGGTCACATCTCCAAATTTAGAACCAATCTCTGGACCTTCTTTAAGATCACCAAGTGCTACCATCTTTCCTGGACCTAACGTTAGTCTTCCCTTGCTAAATGACTCCCGATGCAATGCCATACAACTCTGATGCTTTTTGGCTAATGTCTTTGTTATGTTCTTGAAGCATTTTAATTGCCGCTTGAAGAAATTATGTTTGGCTTCATAACGCATACACCACATGTGCAGAATTGGGCCAATGTTCCTTATACTACGAGGGTAATAGCTCAATTAAGTTCATTTTGTCTTCTTATTTCAAATAAATGTTTTACTTTCTTTTGATCAGACAATGAGATAAAAAGTTGTAGTTTACCTGACAGTTTCGACTGGCAACTGCAGTCTTCCTCAGAAGCGTCACCTGACAGCTTGGATGCGTCGTCAGCTGATGTTTAGCAGGCGTGGCCAGCCTGACAGATCTTGATAGATCCGTCAGGCCGGCCACGCCTCGTCCCGTCCGTTGTTCTCTGGAGGAGAGAGTCCCAGGTGTGGGAGAGCATGTATGCTCCTTCGTCCCTGTTGATGGTGCCGTTGGCGGTTGAAATCAGGAGGCGGGCCAACGGCACCATCAACAGGGACGAAGGAGCATACATGCTCTCCACACCTGGGACTCTCTCCTCCAGAGAACAACGGACGGCAGAGAGCGTGGCGGCCTGACGGATCTATCAAGATCTGTCAGGCTGGCCACGCCTGCTAAACATCAGCTGACGACGCATCCAAGCTGTCAGGTGACGCTTCTGAGGAAGACTGCAGTTGCCAGTCGAAACTGTCAGGTAAACTACAACTTTATATCATTGTCTGATCAAAAGAAAGTAAAACATTTATACGAGGGTAATGTATCATGAAGTGATGTTTGGGCAAGAGATTGTTTGCAGGAAATAGCTGCTTGAATAGCTGATGGTGATCAATGATTAAATGTTTGAGATAAGTGGTCATGCCTTCCGACAGGACTGGTGAAAATATAATGTTAACAATCTGTAGGAGCAAAAGCAGAAGATGCCAGTACTTATCACCTGTCTGTATTAAATCACCAAAAAGCAATGGCATGTTGCGCAACAAGCACCAAGACTGTATGGCATTCAAACCCAAATCATTACTTCCATCCAGCAACTTTACTCTTGGCGGACGGTTTCGCTGCTGATTGTAACCATAGTCATAGGAGTGTATTCTACCAGCCAATTCTTCAACAGTTAGGAAGTTCTCCTGAATGTACTGCAGTACAAGCTTCACCTCAAACTGAGCAACCCCTTCCAAAATATCATGCATGATATCTACAGAAAAATTGTTGGCTGTGTTGTAGTACTGCAGGGAATTCAACAGGCAACTGTGTTTGACACCATACACATGAGGTAGCGTAGGATCTGTTTGTACAGTTTGACAGTGTTGTGCATGCATTTCAACAGTTCTTAGTACAACTTCCGGATTATCTTCACAGAACACAGTTTGAAAAGAAGCTTTCTCAAGGAGACAGAAACGACAGCAATATCGAGCTGAAAATGACTCTACAAACCCAAACAGACCATGCAAACCAAGATTATCCCCAGTGACCTGAATTATTGTACCATAAATCACATGTTTAAAAATGGGAAAAGTCAGTCCCTCTGTCTCAAGCACTTTAACATCATTGATAAATGGCTCAAGTATAGAATTAAAGCCATAACGCTTGATGTCCTGTGCATGGAAAAGAGCAACCAAATGAATATTAATCAAAGCGGAATTATAGATTGGGGGGAAATTCCTTAAAGTGAAATATATAGCACCTAATTTGTGTATACCCTTTTTTAGAACCCAGGGGATTCGCAGTTTCAAAGTCGTCATAAAAAATCTGAATCTGCAAGGAATCTTTTTCTATAGAAAATAGGGGACTTTCTTTAAAATAGGTAGCATCTCTCAAGTCTGCAAACACACCTTCCTTGGGCATGTACCTGGGCTTCAACATGTCTTGAACAAGAAAAATAATCTTCAATGTTTCCAAAATAGGAACATAAGCAAACTTATCAGTTACAATAACCTGGTCATATGTCCCAGCAGTTCTGTTTCTTCTGCTGTCAAATCTTGTACCAAGCACCTTTTCAATAGGCTCAACATTTCCCCATCTGTCTCTGAAGTGTTTGTTTCGTTTAGCTTCTGAATTTAAGTATGTGAATGGGTTTTCAACTTTTCGAATGCTAGTTTTATTTTGCTCTTATTTTCTGTGTCCTGTGCAGATAAGCACTGTAAAGCTGCATCTTCCGCCTGACAATGAATCTCAGAGACCACTTCTTCCATGGATGAGACAAAACTATTTACAGTACACTGACTTAATCCAGCTGCCTTGAGTTGGGCGGCGGCAGTGGCACACATATCTAGAGTGTTCCTATTAGACTTCCTCATCAGTTCAGATGTTGTGTCCATCTCATCAACAACTGATGTTGTGGCTGTCTCATCTCTATGAGCTATCATCGCCTCTCCTGCACTGCTTACATTATCAGTATCAGCCTGTTCATAAAAATACTCAGTATGTTTGGTGTTTAAATGTTTCCTAAAGCCAGAGAATGTTCCAAACACAGAGCCACATCCAGTCTGAACACATTTAAGGTGAAGATCTTTTCCAGGAAAGTAACCATGAACTAAACGCAAATGCCTAACAAGCATATTTGAACTACTTAACTCAGCCTGACAAACAAAACACTTCATGCTGGAAAATCTTCAAGCACTAATGAAGCAACCTCACCCTAACCTCTGCAACCCGAGGACTCTCCTTGACTTTCCCAACATCAATGTTGTACACAGTGGTCTGAATGAACGTGTACATGTTGCGGAGCATGGGGTTGTATGATGTGCCAAACACAAAATGTGCTTTAATTGGTTCATCAAACGCACCAAGACAAGAGGTCGACCTGCAGGGTATGGCATTCTTGTCAAGGACAATGAAGAACTGGTGGACGGCATTCTTCCTAGCTCCAACAGCCAAGAGATAGGGCTGACTGCTGGTAGTGATGGCGTCGAGATGCTCTTGGATGCTTGTTCCAGACTGAGAAAACAAACATACAAGCAGAGGCGATCCAAATTACTTGTCTACTCTGTACCATTATAATCAAAAATATGCATTATACATTAGGAGAGACTATACAAATTACACATCTGTACTATTATAATCAAAAATGTTCATCATACATTACAAAACAATACAAACCTTCTTGAAGACCACAAGATGCTTCTCTGCTTGGGACGCCGACACCTTCCCTGGTTTCCTCCGACCCTGAGCAGAGGGTGGAATCAGGTGCAAAAGGAGGAAGACTGATGAGAGATCACTGTCCCAGCCTGTAACAACACAAGTTTGATGTTAACAAGATTATATGGACCATCAACACAGTTCAGTCCACCTGCAATATCAGCAGCATTTTAACAAAACAAAAAAATACAGCAGTTCTATTTCATAAGCTCTAAAAAATCATTCGACTACAGCTCAGCTCAAACACTTCAGTGCTTTTGAGGTTTTGTTCAAAATACAGTACCAGTCCAAAGTTTGGATGCACTCTCTCATAAAAGTGAACAGGAAGGTAATTTGAGACTGGATGACTATACAAAATTTGTCACAGAAGTCGATGAGTGCAATAAAACAACAGTATGCTTTAAGGCATCTCACCAAAGTCAGCATCCCTCTCAGTGCTATCCTCAGGAGGATCCGCTGTCAAGAGGAGTTCTTCAAGCTCACTGGTGGATGGAAGCTTCCGGCATTCTTGGATGATCTTTTTCTTGTATGCGGTCGGCCACTTCTCCAGAAGCTTCCTGATACACCCTCTCCAAACATCAGACGAAGTCCTGTTCAACCTGGAGTGGACATGTTGGGTGACAATTTCAGGATTTCACAGCGAACCGAAGTACAGGTGCTACTGTAAATGATTAATACAATACTCATATACTGTCTAAACGTCATAACACAAAATAGTGACATAATTACCAAGCCTTTGACGTCTTTGAAACGTGGAAACTCAAACAGTATGTTGCAAGACTGCTGGGGGTCGAGGATCATGTTGCGGCGATAGTCAAGGTCAGCTTCATCTTGTTCTTGACGATGTCCTCATCCGCTGAATGTTTCATCAGTGAAATCGCTTCCTTGCACTCATCTTCACTCAGGGCAGTCTCTGGAACAAACTGGCACTGTCGTCGGACAGTTGGTCCCCCAGACATGCCTTCGCCAGATGCTCCTGCAGCTGATGCTGAACAATATTGGAAAATTGTATCAATACTGGTGACAACCATGAACATTTCAAAAACACTTTCTTTGTTCTAATTTTTTAAGAAAAAGGGCATGGATGGACGGGCCTCTCCATTCATAGTGGTGTGCTTTAGTGGCCTACTGTGCGCTGTACGCAGGTGCGTGACTAAATGTCCATAAGTGAGTGAGTGTCATGACTTGTATGCACTGCATACCATGCCCCATGGGAAAAATGCTGTTAACTGTTGTCTGGGAAAACATTATGTGCAACAAATGCAATCACTGATCTTGTAACTGGTTTGTTCCCTACATTTTTCGGTATCATTTCAGGGTTACCTTCAAAGAGTGTTTGTCTGTCTTTAGCACTGCATCTCTGGATGGTTTTAATCCTCCAGGCCAAGTAACCAGTGCCACTCTCGCCATCATAATAATGCTCCTTGGAGGGTGAAGGCATAGCAGAAACACATTAAAAGGTGAAAAATATACTGTTAGGATTCAAAATGTATCAATGTTACGGGACATCTGAACATGAGCCGGGACATCTGAACATAAGCCGGCCTGACGGGACATGTGGGAATGGACAGCGTAATGCACGCGCGCAATCGTAAATTGCCCGTCGTACTGGCGTGTGTGTGCAGTTAAACAAGTATCTAAATGCCGCGGCGGTGTGTACAGGCGTGTGTTTATGGACGATATTAAAGTGAAGATTTGCACATTTCGATCTCCTTGCAGTTAATTATAAAGAGAGTACTACTTAAGTAAAAGTACAGGCGTGTGTTTATGGACGATAGTGACATTTTGTGTGTTATATCTTAACATAGACCCTGCATACAATATTAGATATTTAGATAACCTGCCCTATCAACTGTTTTAAGCAGAATAAACGCATAATAATATTTGACAAGCATTTATTGTTTCAATATGCATGTGGATGTTGTGGTAGAGATGAAGACATCGATAGAAAGTTAACTGGTTTACTCTGCTATCGCCGGGCGGACTGTCGTCAGGTAAGGTGCATGACAATGACAGGCGTGCCATGTCTGCATATGTGGGAATTGGTTCATCGCTAGGGATACAAAGGGTACACCAAGTTTGTCTGTCTCTGCGCTCTCAAAACAAAGACTGCAGAAGAGGTGTCCCATCATTTGCTGCATATCTTCAGTGACAAAGGGGCACCACCACAGATATTGCAAAGCGATAATGGCAGAGAATTTGCAAACAATGTAATAAAGGAGCTTGTTTCTATGTGGCCAGAATGCAAGCTTGTAGCAGCAGAAATACTACATTGGCCAAACATCTCGCAAGTTGAAAATCAGACTTAATGAACACAGCATTAAACGGGCAGATATCACCTCACCCGTGGCACGGCATTTCTATGAACATGGTCACAAAGTAGGGCATCGCAAGTGTATCGTAATTGAAAAGGTATGGCTTAACCGTAGGTTATGAGAACTTACTGTTACAACGTGAATGTTTTTGGATTAATCAGTTAAAGACAATGTTCCCAACTGGCATGAATGAGGAATTTAATATGACCCGTTCCTTTAAGTGATCACCACCTGTATCCAATTTTTTTGCCAACTATTCAGCTTGATCTGATATATGAACGGTGTAAAAACCTGATGCGCTCAGCGATTGCTATAGCCTAGTTGTTTTGAAATGTATTTAGCCTATTATCTTTTGTATTTTTGTATTTTTAATCTTGTATTTAACGGTCTGTGGGTGTTTACTGAATGGACTTGAAGAAACTGCAGACCTACTTACTGCCTTGTTAATTGGAATTGTGAGTGTGTGTTCCTGCCACCGATTAGGCTAACTCATCTGCAACACCTGTGAGAACACCAATATCAAGCCAGTCCCACTGCCGCGGCATTTAGATACTTGTTTAGCTGCACACACACCACACGCCAGTACGACGGGCCATTTACGATCGCGCGCGTGCTTTACGCTGTCCATTCACACATGTCCCGTCAGGCCGGCTTATGTTCAGATGTCCCGGTTCGACGGGTCATCTGAACATGTCCCTGTCCCGGTTTCCCACATGTACCGTAACATCAATATTGCATTTAACATAGCCACAACCATTACTGTGTGCAACTCACATAGCCATTCTTTGAGTGAGGGTCACTTAGGTAGGGGAATAAGCTCACAATTCCTCTGGCATACGTTTCCCTCAGGTGTCTGGGTGGTGATGTACTGTGAGATTAAAGAAGAAATTATTTCTCAGTCATGTGTCTTTGTGAAAGATTATTGCTCCCAATGAGCAGGCTGGCACCTTAAATGGCAGCTAGCCACCATTGGTGTGTGAATGTGTGTATGAATGGCTGAATGAAAAGCCCTTGCAGTGCTTCAGATGAAAGTGCAAGTGCAGTCCATTTAACACATTTGATTTAGATTTCAAATCAAGCTAGATTGAGAACACAAGGACCAGCTAAAACCAATTAGTAAATTACCCATTATTTTCTGTCAGGTCAGCAGCCAGTATGTTCACCATTTTCCTTCTGCTTTCATCCACCAAGGACTTGGTTCGATTGTACTCATTTATAATGCGCTCTCCACCAGGCTTCTTGGTAAGAATGGATTCCACCAACTTAAAAACAGAATACAAAATAATGCATGTTAGGATTATATACATTATCCACTGCAAATCAAAGTTAACTTCAATGCTGGAAATAATACTCAGGAATAAATTGTGTCACAAAAAAGCATGTGTGTTTGCGTATCAGCTCTTACATGCTTAGCTTCTGCATCCAGCCTCTGGCGTTTTCTGGGAGGGCTATCGACGATGTCTGTATCGTGCGAGTCAGACGTATCAAGGGATGATGGTTTGGACTGCTCAGGAGAAGCTCCCATGAAGCCACACTCTACTTCTGATTGGAGAAGTACAGTTACCTCATGAACTCATCCTTTATGTAGTGAATGTAGTTTCACATAACACGTAATATATCCATCCATCCATTAAATAAAATTACAAGTTTAACTGAAAGTCAAACCTGTGTCATATTTGATGGTTAGCACCCCATATGAGGCATCCTTCACGATCTCCTCAAAAACATCCTCATCCAACTCAGTCCCTGAGCTGTCTACAACCTTGACACCTTCAGTTACAGCTGGGACACCAAACCTTGCAAACGCTAGGAAACCGGCAGGAGGGAACATAGAAGACATGTATATTTATAAAAAAAAAGTTGAGGATGACATGAGGTTCAAAACTAACATTTTCCACTGGCGGCGCTGGCGCTACCAACTTTTTCAGTTGGTAGCGCCAGCACAGATTTGGTAGCACACTTTTTCCCATAGGCTAACTCGCATTCCATGCAGAAGAGGCTGATGACTACCCGTCTTAAATTCGATTTTCTTCAATTGATCCAAGATAGATTGTGACTTGAGAGAAATAAAGTACAAAAATTATGTTATTCTTTTGAAACACTGACACTTCTCTACTGTACTTTTAAAACATTACACATTATAAATCGTGCAATAATATGTGATGTACAGTACAGAAAAACATGTATAAAAGAAACAAAACAGTCACATATATTGGACATCAGCTCTTTGGCCTGGTCCTTCGGCACTGGGAGAACCAGTGCTGAACACTCTCCTTACTTGAGAGAAATAAAGTGCAAAATTATTTAGCATTCATCCGGTGCTGAACACTCTCCTTACTTGAGAGAAATAAAGTGCAAAATTATTTAACATTCATCCAGTGCTGAACACTCTCCTTACTTGAGAGAAATAAAGTGCAAAATTATTTAACATTCAATTTTTTTCTGAAGAAACACTGAACTGTTTTCTTTATACTGTACTCTTAAATTAGTTAAAATCAGCGGGACAAGCCGATCAGATTTCCAGAGCGACTTTACAAACACACCCTTATGAACAGCGTGCTATGCGTATAGATACACACGGGCGGAAGTGATCTTTGAAACAGCGACCCCACAGAGGGGTAAAGTATGGATAGGGTACTGCAGTTGCCAATGCAATCCTATGAGTTTTCCTAAAAACACCCTGTTTTCACCGGTTTACCACTGAGGCTGTAGTTATTTTTATTGTGTTCTAATAAAGTTTTCCATATCTTTGGTTTGTCGTTTTTAATGAAAAATAGCTGTCATTTCAATAGACAACCCACAATAAATATAAAATCACTCCATCTGTGTCTCGAAATCGTTAGCATTCGTGAGATAAGAAGTTAAGCTGAAGCATTATATGGCAGGTAGAGACTGTATGTAAGCCTGTGACATGTTAAAAATACAGACTGTTCAAAACAAAGTCGATAAAAAAATATATATAAAAATATGGTGACGTTAGTGAAATGCGACTCCTTTGATCTGTCTGTAATGATCTCTTAGCATTTCAGGTAACCCATTCGAGTGGGAAAATAAATATAATACACATCATCTAATGAGATAACAAAAAAGTATGCTAATAAGGAGACAACATACATTTGAAAACATATTTTTATTGCAATAAATATCGTCCCCAGTTCATGTCGGATGATCTCAAAAGTTGGCTAACTACAGCTGAATTCTCATAGGATTGCATTGGCAACTGCAGTACCCTATCCATACTTTACCCCTCTGTGGGGTCGCTGTTTCAGATTTTCACCAAAAATCACTTCCGCCCGTGTGTATCTATCGGAGAAGGTGCGTTCGTAAAGTCGCTCTTGAAATCTAACACCACAATAGGCATTCGGTTCCACGTGTGCCGATCCGATTTCCAGAGCGACTTTACGAATGCATCGTAAGACGGAATGAAAGAGCGCTCCGCATCGTGAAGAGACCAGCCATCTTCGACAGAGTATCACCTGCCACGGGTGAACTTGGGAACTGTAAGCCCCGAAGTGTTTCGGGATTTTAGCATAGGACTGTTCCAGTTACGGGCCCCGACGAAAGGTTTTACCGTTTGTTATTTTGTTCCTTTGGGGAGTTGTGCACAACTGGGGTTGCAGCTGCCGAATACTGTTGTGAAGTTCATGTCTGTACTTATTAATATGTATCGGGTAATTCGAGTGATCTTAATGATGGCAAATATTGTCGTTATACGCCTAAGTTTTTAAATACAATACAGTTATATAAAATTGAACCGTCTTGTGTCTGCTTGATTGATTTCACAACTACACAGTATTATAATATCATATCTGACCCTGAGGTAAATTCTACTTGTATCAACGAAGGGTTACATAGAAATTCTATAGTCAGAATGACTCGTAATACACTTTCCGAAGTACCTTAACCTAACTAAACATTTATTATAACATTTCCAAGGTACTTCAACCTAGGTGGACATTCATTAAACAAACCCACAGTGTATCAAGAGATAACATTTGTGTTTGGTGGCTAATGCTATCTGCACATGGCATGATAAAAACTCAGCCATAAACCAGACTCTCACTCAAAGTTGCAAGTATATCCATGAATAACAATACTTCATAATTTACTTGCGGAGAGTTTAAAGTTATCATATTAACCCAGGTCCCAATGCCTACACTTGCTTACCTGATATGGAACCGCTCAGCTCCCGCTTACAGTCAGAATGACTAGACTGCCAGCTGGCGGGATATGCTATGCTGAAAACCCGCCCACGACTGACCTTTATCGTTGACCTTTTCCTTCCCGCCCTTTTACTAGGGCCGTACCAACTAAGCAGACAATTGGACCGAACCACTTCCATAGAATAGGGGGGTTACATTCTCCCCTACTTAAAACAGGTCGTCCTCGACCTCTAATTGAAGGACATAACCTGGCCAATAGGATACCTGACCAAAGGTTCATCCTATACATTGCCTGAGAAGTTTGCTTACTGCTTTGTATTGCTCCTGAAACATAAGATTCTGTTATCGAACAGGGCGCAACTCGTGTTTGAGAGCGTACAGAAACAGATATCGGCGCCTATGCGTCCCATAATTTTCAGTATCCCAGAATACTATCCCAGAACAGAATAAAGAATTAGCTACTGTTAAATATGGCATTATTGTGCATTGTTCAATTTCTTACCTGCATCCAAGAACTCTGTTAGATTAGCTGGCTCAGCTACTCTAACAAATCTCTGGACATCGCCCAGTTTTGCTTTCAGGAGCATGCTTGCAGCGAATCTACAGACAGCATAAGCACATTCATGTTGCACATTATTACTACAATTAACAAGAACAAAATGTGTATAGTAATAATTACATGCATTTCAACCTAACAGCTTTACAGCAAAGGCCAACTTTGTTGGATTGCAGATAACTAATGGTAGCCAAGCTAACATTGACAGCTAACCTTGAGCCATGTGCTCCAGTTAGGTATCTGTTATGGCAGTTATGGAAGTTATGGAATAATCCTCATCACGTTGACAACACGGATTTCCAACGACATTAACGTCACGACTGTGGTGGGGCTTGCACTTGCTAGCTAATGGCTAGCACTAGCTCGACCGCCAGCCAGCCAGCCAGCTAGATAGCGTTAGCTTTAGTGTAGCTAGCTAGCCAGCCAGCTTAACCTCTTACATGTTTTTATCAAAAACGCCCAAAAACGACATACCCAAAAGTAAATTAAAGCTGCTCTTCAACCGCTTGCAGTATATGCATGGTTTTGGTCTCATTCAAAAGATAACACTCTGAATTTTTGAATTGCAAGACAAATCGGAGCACACGAAAAACATTACCCAAATTTACGACCTGCATCATTTCTCTGCATCATTTAGCTAACTTAAATGATATGAATATGAAACAATTCTATGCTGTTTCTGTAGTTACCAAATAATTGATGTAATGGGCAAATTTTGCATACTTCAGTCTCCTGATGCGAAGAAAGCATGGATCTCTGGAAGAAAGTGGCGGGATGAAAATTGTGGTCCGTTTGTGGGGAAGTTGCGTGGAGGAGGTGGGCGGAGCTTTCTAGAGTTCTTCTGACACCACCTGTTAACTCTGAGTATTTTCACCAACACTGGGGCGTTTTACTCCAGATGTTGTTGGAATAACTCAAAAAGAGTCAACATACTTTGACACTGCAGATTTGACACTAGGGAATTTACTGTGCAGTTTGTGAGTGATGTATGCAAATAGGTGAGTGGCTGATATGTTCTGGATGTGTGGAACAGGATTGTATAATGAACTACCTATAAATTGGACAGGAGTTAGATTGGCTGTTAGCAGAAAAGGTCTGTGTGTGCTGTTTGGGGGAAGCATGTTGTACATTATATTCCAAATAGTACTGCTCCTGCAGGCACATTCACTAGACCAGTGTTTCCCAAACTTTTTTTCTGATGACCCACGTTTTTAAAATTGCAAACCATCGCGACCCAATTCACAATAAGGCTTATATGATTATCTATAAATCGTATGACGGACAAATTTGTGCATGAATTAATAACTTTCCTGACCATTTTTATTATCTTGGATAGGTAAACCAGCCATTTTGAAGATTATATATAGGCCCATATATGTCTCATCTCATCTCATCTCATCTTCAGCTGCTTATTCCTAGTTAGGGTCGCATGCATAGGGTCGCCCTAATGCATGCTGCCTCTCGCCCCCAGCATGCATTAGGGCGAGAGGCAGGAATACACCCTGGACAGGTCGCCAATCCATCGCAGGGCACTACATACACCATTCACTCACACACTCATACCTATGGGCAATTTGGACTCTCCAATTAGCCTAACGTGCATGTCTTTGGACTGTGGGAAGAAACCGAGTACCCGGAGGAAACCCACACGGACACGGGGAGAACATGCAAACTCCACACAGAAAGGCCCCCGGCCTGGATTCGAACCCGAGACCTTCTTGCTGTAAGGCGACAGTGCTATCCACTGCACCACCATGCCGCCTAGGCCCATATATATAATATATATATATATATATATATATATACAGTATGCCTGCCTAAACGTTTTATAAATAACAACTTTGTTTTATGCAGGTGTTATTGAAAACACACATATGGGCCTAAATACTCTATAAATGAGACAAAGTAAATGCATTAGGCAGAGTTAAGAGGGTATCTTATTGTTTTTATTTCCATCAGTAAAACAGAATTTAGGCCTATGATAGCCTTTCATATATAGATTCAACCAAGGCCTATAAATTAGGCCTATCAGAACAATAGGCCTACAAACATCCAATAGGCCTTGCCTACTATCAAATACGTGTTGAAGTTTTTTTTTTTAATGCAGCCTAGGCCTATGTGTTTACGTGCAGCTATCAAACGTAGTAAGATAGTAGTAGATAGTAAGATAGTAAGATAGTAGATAGTAAGTAGATCAATCAATTCGAACAGTCAACAATAGGCCTACATTTCTTAAACACACCAGATCTATTCCATGGCATATCTATGCCCCCTAGTTAGTCACATTATCCTGGCTAATGTGATAGGTGCGCTTGCTTGCTTTTTAGTATAGTGTTCCAGTCCGGTGTACAGGAGGAGAGAGCAACGCGCATATCGAGTGCAGCATTCAGTCTATTTCTATGTTTTGTCTTCATTTTTGTCAGAACAGAAAATCCAAACTCGCACTTGTATGTCGTTGTGAAGGGGATAAGTAGCAAAATGCTTGCCTTACTTAGGACAGGATATTCAGCTTCAATGCCTATCCAGAATGAAGATAATGGAATGCATTCATGTCTTCTTTTCAGCGTGCGATCGCTGCTCAGCTGTAACAGCTCTGTTTCTTCAGCAGGAGTTAGTCCCAGATCCAGAAATGACTCTGGGGTTTCAAATTCAAAGGGATTTTGAATCCACCTTTTTTCACTCAAAATGTCATATCTCTCCGTTGGGTAATAGCGATCAAAGTTATCTGTGTGAAGTGGTTCTCTGTGGCTCAGTTGGTAGAGCACGGTGTTGGCAACGCTTAGGTTGCGGGTTCAATACCCCCATTTCACATATACTGAAAATGTATGCATTCACTACTGTATGCCGCTTTGGATAAAGGCGTCTGCTAAATGGCGTATATATATATCTATGAGTGCAACTATGTGTGTCTGAATAACTCCAGTCAGACATTTCACATCTGTGTCAGTGACATCATTTTCCTCTATGTGCTGTAACACAGTGGGAAAGATGTAGTGGCTTGGGTTTGGTTGGCTGAGTCGTGCAAGCCACAGCTTCAGGGACTTTTGAAAAGTGAGAACATGTTTCGGAAAACATCGTCCTGCTGTCCTTGCAATTTCAAATTCAGCTCGTTCAGGGGAGGAAACTTCTTTCGGGAAGGAGGACTTCTTCTCGAGGAGGAAAGCATGAATTTCGTTTCTCAGTTCATACACCCTGCTAAGAACTCTGCCTTTTGACAGCCAGCGCACTTCCGTATGAAACAGTAGGTGCGTGTGCTCCGCCCCCATGTCAGTGCACAACTGATCAAAAAGCCGATTGTTGAGTGCGCTGCCTTTAATAAAGTTTACAACGCGATAAATTATTTTAGTGCTTTGTCTAGATCGGGAGGCATTCCTTTGCATGCCAAAGCCTGTCGATGAATGAAGCAATGATTCCACACGATGTCTTTGCCAGCAGCTTCCTTGATTATTTTCACGACTCCGCTGTTTCTGCCCGTCATATTCGCGGCCCCGTCAGACGTTATGCCTTTACAACTGCCCCAGTCTAATCCGCACTTTGTAACCACATAGTTGTTTAATACAGAACATATTTGTTCACCTGTTGTTCCAGTAGAAATAATCAAGCAACATAACAAGTCCTCCACAAATTCATTTTCTTATACGTACCTTACGTAAACCAACAATGTTGCGCAATCTGAGACATCTGTGCTCTCGTTGAGCTGTATTGAAAAATCAACTGCTGTCTTTAGTCTCGAAATAAGCTGTTCCTCAAGGTTGTCTGAAATATCATTAATTCTTCGGGAAACAGTGTTGTTACTCAGGGGGATACATTAAAAAAATGTTGGTGGAAAAAAATTATCATGTATTAATGCACATCTTGTAAGTCGCTCTGGATAAGAGCGTCTGCTAAATGCTTTAAATGTAAAAATCCGCAAATTTATTTGGCGACCCTAATAAAATCTCATACGACCCAGCTCTGGGTCGCGACCCAGTCTTTGGGAAACAATGCACTAGAGCCATGGAGAAATTGAAAAGTCTTCGCCAAGAGGTTACGGCTAATACAGGATACGGACATGAGATATGGGATTGGCTAGATAGTACCTTTGGCAGGTGGGGAGCATGGTTGGCAAAGGCAGCTCTTCTGATTGTTGTAATACTGGTTCTGGGAATGGTGTTGGTGTGTTGTGTATTACCTCTTCTCAGATCTTTTATTGGCAGATCAATGAGTGTACAGCTGCTCCAGCAGTGACTGAGGCAGCGCGAGACTGGCAAAGCCAATTCTTGACTTCCCCACGTACCCGGTTGCTCCACAGAAACCAGTACCAGCACCAGAGAGGAGGCCAGGGGGATATCCCTCAGCACTACAGAATGTCAACAAACCACCAAACTATGCCCCGTATGGGCTGCCACCTCCTGTTGAAGAATATGCTGAAATTATTGTTTTACCATCTGTGTATGTCGAACTAGAGTGTTAACCAGAGATTCTTTTCTGTCTTAACCTAAGATATAACTATATGTAATTCTGTTTTATTTAGTGTTATATATATTGTAACAATAGAGAATATAAATATAACTCTTATAATCGCGAATGGCCAGTGGATGATTTGTTTTGCTTATGCATTGTGATGGGTGGTTTGGAGTATCGACCCTTTGCATGGGGTACGGAATTGACCCTTCGCTAAACCACGCCCCCCTTAGTTATTGTTGTTAAGTCCGTCAAGCTTTTGGAGCCAGCATGGCGCTCGCAATGTCGCTAACTGCACTCCTTGGAGAAATATTGTCGAATTTTTGGAAAATAGAAAATTCTGCGATTTCAGATAGAAGCAGACAGAAGGGTCTACAATATGCATTTGAAGGTTATATTCAAGATATCACACTGACTCAGCAACAAAATGACGTTAAAAAAATTAAGATAGAAGCAAAAGCCTACAGATCAGAGTAAAAGTGAACCACCTGGCGATTGAGACTCCTCTGTCGGAGTATGTCAAACACGGCGCTGTGATTGGCCAGTTTGTGTTTTGGGGCGTGGTTTAGCGAAGGGTCAATTATACGCGTTTTTAAAGATTTGCAGTAATGAAGTATTACTGTTTTAACCCTTGAAACATCTTAGAAAATAAAGCACAAGCGGCCTCAATTTGTCGGCTGGAACAGCACGAGAATTCTGAACCATATGACCATTGAACAAAAATGAACATGTATTATTTTATAATCTGTGTATTATTTTATAATCTGTGTATTATTTTATGATTTGGGTAGTGATATTTTTCTGAGAATACGGGGGCATCAGTTTAATTTTGAGGAGTGATGGAGAGTGAATCAGTGGAAATTGGGGGAGTAAGGTGAGAGAGACCATAAAGAGAGACCAAGATGAGTAAAAGTCAGCTGAGAAGGGACCACCCCCAGGGGAGGGATGGAGAGAGGGGAATAACCATATATGGGTAAAACCACCATTATTTCCGGGTACTTAATGTTAAGGGAAACATGAAAGTGACCAATCATTAACGATTAAGAGGAGTATATAAACTTCTTTGGAACAAAGGAATATTGGAGCAACTTGCAGGATGCTCTTGGCTTTGTGATTTCATCTGAATAAAGTGTAAACTTTGAAAATCTTTTGCCTGGAAACCTCTTCTCTATTTTTTGGAAAATTGAGCAAAACGGGACTTAGAAAATAATTGGACTTCTGAAAAAATTAACAGAAAGAAGAACTTAATTTTCCACAACATAACTTGGCGACCACGAAGGGACTGGGGAACGGTCCAGCCACCTGGGGCACCTGGGATTGGCGCTCTGACGCTCCCTGACGGAGGTGGGGAGATGCGGACACACCCTAGGCAGCAGGTCTCGAGACTAACACCGTCCCGTCGTCCCGGGGACGATCAAATATGTATTTGGGACGAACAGAAATCCTCCCCGGGACGCACTCGGGACGAAGAGGTTTTTTTTTTTCCACTTGGAAAATGTCAACTGAGCCGACTGTCCGTGCGCATATCACTGTCACTGGCAAATGGTGCGCGTCTTCTGAGTGCTCGCCTAGTTGACAGTGGCATGAGACCACTGCACGAGACCCGTGAAAATATCAGAATGTTTAATAAAAGTTCCGCGGTACTGGCCATCCTCTCAGTCAAGGGAGCACTCGCAAACATATTGCGCTATTTGAAGAGGATAAACACAGCAGAAGAAGATGGAGAACAGACACAGACTGACCGACAGGGAACTGCATCCAACCCTAGTACAACCCCTGAGTCTAAGGTAAGGACACATTTAAATCACAGAGGTGTAATGTTAGTCTATTGGAACTGTATACAGTAGTCAGCTGCTAGCTAGATAGCGGGCTGCTTGCTAGCTAACGTTAGCCCTGTGTGTGTGTGGCGTGTGTGAAAAAACGGTGTTAGCGCTAACTCCGTGCTGAGTGCGAGCACCCACAATAATTAGCAAGGCAACCAGCGAAGTGTAAGCTACATTTAGGCTATTTCAGTATATTATTTTTGTTAATTACACAAATTGGTTGATTCCGTGATGTTTTGGTTCATATTAGTTAAATTTTAGATTCACGCCATGGCCAGCAAATGCTTCACCACTGCTGTAGGCTGCACGGCGGTCACCAGAGCATTCAAAACTGCATGCACTGTATCAGTTCGCCAGTTGTCTCAATTCAAGCACAAGACAGATACATTGTGTATACCATTTTGCAACAAAGTAGCTACTACCATTGCAGGACGAGTTGATTGGCCTAACGTTACATTTATCGAAACAAAAGCGGAGAAATCCGTCAGGTTACTGACGCTACACTTCACTGCGCTACACGGTTGCTAGGGCCGCATTGACTGGCGGCAATCTGCCAGCCCGTTCATTTGTTCAGTCCACCACAGAGGTATTTTACAAGCGTCTTTGAACACACACAATGAACAATGATAATGCGAACCCGCGTTTCGGAGAAATTAAAGGTTTTTGTCTGACACAACGTTAGTATGAGTTACAACTTGGCATAACGTTACACAGCAGTAATAGCTAACAGTTGAGCAGTTGATTTGATTGTGAGTGTTTGTAATAAATATGGCTGAATGAACACACTCGTATTCCTTACAGTGTCCATGAAATTCGACACTTTGACTCCCTTAGATATGTCAGATGATTTCTGTACTTTTCACTACATGTTTTATTAATTCATAAACTATCCTATCAGTCCTTAAAATAATAGAGTTGCAAATATCCATAATAATCTACAAGACATCATTAACACTAACTATATATATATATATATAAATAATCATGAAATCTTTCCACCTGGGAGCCTTTTGACTAAATCAATTTATTTTCTCTTTCTCTACAGAAACAAAGCTCTGGCCAAAAGGAAAAGAAAATGTATTCTAGAATGGAATGTTGTTACCTGTTGATCTAATGTGCCTATTGTTAAAATAAATAATTATTTCAAATAAAAATACAATTATTTATTTCCTAATCATTTGAATGGTGTTGTTTATGGCAATAACAACTATAGACGACAAAACCAAAATAAAGAAACAACATTCTCAATTTTTTTTTTTGGGACATTCCCTTTGGGACGGTTAAAATTGTATTTCGGGACGGTTCCGGGACTGTGGTGAAAAAAGTTAGTCTGGAGCCCTGCTAGGCAGGCCAGCCAACATAAAAAAAATTAAAAAAGGGCTGTTGTCTGTACTCTCCCGGTCTTTGATGGAGGTGTTAGAGAGGACCTTTCGAGTCCAAGAACTCAAAGTAGAGATAAAAAGAGGACGGCATAAGATTTTAAAAGTCAACGTGTGATTGAACCGCTGTGTATGTGTGTGAGGCTTGGAAATTAACCTGATATAATAGGTGTGATTACAGGTTCTCTGAAAAAAGGCCAGATATATTTAAGATCTGCAGATCAGATTTTCTGACGGTGCACAGAGGTAAGGAAAAAGATTTCCAAGGCTCCGACGAAGGACAGTGATGGGAGGGATAAGAATAAAAGGGTGTGGTTGTCAGGGGGGCAGTCGATGCCCTGGACGCAGGATTTGTGTTGTATTTATTGGGTGTAGGGATCGTACACCTGGACACAGGATTTGTGTTGTATTTATTGGGTGTAGGGATCGTACACCTGGACACAGGATTTGTGTTGTATTTATTGGGTTTAGGGATCGTACACCTGGACACAGGATTTGTGTTGTATTTATTGGGTGTAGGGATCGTACACCTGGACACAGGATTTGTGTTGTATTTATTGGGTGTGGGGACTTCTGAAAAAATTAACAGAAAAAAGAACTTAGACTAATTTTCCACAACAATACAAGACTCATTGAATATCAAAATTGCATATTTATAAACCAAAAGTATAAGGTGGCCTATACCGTCAACAAACTATTGATTACGCCCAGGACGTACAAGTACCGAATTTAAACACTGATTATAAAATAACTGCAGGATTCCACGAGTAGAACTTTTTTTTCTCGCTCAACACCAATAGATCTTTTTTATTAAGTAAAAAGTATGTAGTCGGGTTTGATGGGAACGAGATTCGCTTTCTAGACACATTTTCGGCGTTCACCTTACGGCCTATGTGGAAAGAAAAATGCCTCACTACTTTAAGGGATCTTTATTTGGATAACAAGTTTGACCAATTAAAACTAAGGTTCGGTCTCTCATCTACTCAGATATTTACAAGTTAGACACTATGTCTGTCAGAATAATAATAATAACAATAATAATAATGAATTTTAATTATATAGCACACTTTATAATACAGAGAAATCTCAAGGTGCTTTACAACAGATAGAGCAATACAAATACATACAATCTAATTGTCCTATACACATAATAAAAAAAACAATACACATCATTTTTTTAATCTAAAAGATTGCACAAAATCTTTATCTTTAAATTGCACAAAAGTTAATTGTGTGATTTTGTGCAATTTAAAGTTTAGTGGTTTGGAAAAGCAGAGATGAAAAGGTGAGTATTAAGTTGTGTCTTGAAAATGGTGAGAGTTGGAAGTCCTGATGTGATATGGGAGCTGATTCCAAAGGTGTGGTGGCAGGGAACAGAAAGCCCGGTCCCCCATGGTGTGGAGATGGGTTCTGGGGACAGTGAGGTGGAGGTGAAAGAGCTGGATCTGAGTGCTCGGATAGTTATCTGGGAAGTGAGAAGATTTTGAAGGTAGATAGGGCGGTTTCCAGTGATGGTTTTGAAGGTGTGGAGAAGAATTTTGAAATTGATCCGAAATTCAACAAGTAGCCAGTGAAGAGCGGCCAGAATTGGGGTAATGTGGTTTGATTTTCTTGTCCTAGTGAGAATAAACCCCTCAGTGCACCGCCACTGTGCTGCTTCTCCTCGGTCTCTGCTTTGCGGATAAGCCGCTGCTCTGTCGCTGGGTGGATGACGTCAGATGTCTCCTCATTGAGTACGTTTTTCGGCTTTCTCTCTGTCCTGACTTTCTGTCCGGAGTTGGTGGTTGTCAGCTGACTGTTTTATTACAATTTGTTGGAAATCTGTAAAGGGCCTGACGTTGTCATCTTCTCTCCAAAGGTTTCACAAAACAAACATCACCACATGAAATGTCAAAACTGATGAAAAAAGAATAACGTAGTAGTAGTTAAAATGTCGAAAAACCTAATTAGTTTGGCAAGTGAGAGCGTGAGCCACAAACTAGGTGACCATCTTAGGCAGCCATCTTCCTTTTAGCAACTAACGTACACATGTAGCTAACACACACAAAGCTAACACTCACATAACACAACTAACTTACACATGTAGCTAACACACATAGCTAACACAGTTAAGATACCCGTGTCTCACTAACATGGCTAACACACGTAGCTAACACACATAGCTAACACAATTGACCTACACTGGTATCTCACTAATATAGCTAACGCAAATGAACCTACACACATATCTCGCTAACATGGCTAGCACACATAGCTAACACAATCTACCCACACTGGTATCTCACTAACATGGCTAACGCATGTAGCTAACACACACACACACACACACACACACACTCTCAGTGAGGATCCTTTGTTCATGGAGACAACTTTCCGACTGAAACCCCCACTTCATCTTCTGTAATGTGCTGTGGAAATGATTCCTTTGGAAAGAAGGTGTCCCCTACAGCTAAAATCAATACTAATGGTTAACATGTGGATACCTGGTCATTGAAACTAAACCATTTGTGGAAAATACAAAGCAAATTGTAATGAGCAAAACTTGCATCATGTTAAAAATGTTTCAGCACAACATTATGGAACCTAAACATGTTTTAAACTATCTTTATTAATCAAGAGACTGGTTGAAATGAAAGCCAGCATACACAGGGGTACTCAAGGACCAAGGGTGAGGACCACTGATCCAACCTTATCGAAAACACAACGGCACAAATTTACTGAAGGTTTTAAACACATGCAAAATGTTTTTGCAAACACAAACCACTCTCCTGACCAATGAAGTCCATATAATTATTTTTGTTTTTTGCTGGAGCCAACGCCTTTCGCAAATGCTGAAATATTCAGCAAATCATAGGATGCAAGTTGTTCCACATAAAATTCAGGTCTAAATGAATACAGTAAAGTGAAATGAAAGGTAGGTTTCTCGCTTATTGGTTACTACGAGGCCCAAAGTTATTGGGGCGTTTGTGTGGATCACACCAAACTGATTAATCAGCGAGATATGTGCCTACCCTGGTTTTCTTAAGATTCGAGAGCTCGTCAACCAGAATCTTCTGTTCTTTTATATTTTTATTTAATTCCTCTTTAAGTCAAAGGATATACCTAATTATAACACCATGCCCAGACAGCCTTTGATTTATGACCTCTTATTTGGCCCACCTGACTCCAGTCACTTAATCTCCAGATTTGTTCAATTGTTCTCAAATACGATTAAGCATTCAACTTCAAATATTAAAGAGTCATGGGCCCAGGAACTGGGTCTTCAGATTGTGGAGGATGTGTGGGAGGCGGGACTGGAGAGAATTCATGTCTGTTCCATGAACACCAAATACCAGCTAATTCAATATAAGGTCATGCATCGGCTCCATTTTTCAAAAGCGAGACTTCATAAAATATACCCATCAGTATCTGCACTATGGTGTAGCTATGCGGATGGTACCCTTGCACATCATTTCTGGAGCTGTCCCAAGCTTTACAATTATTTGGTAGATATTTTCAAGTGGTATTTTGATGTGTTGGAGTGGGACATCCCTCCTGATCCTGAAACTGCCATGTTCGGATGCTCTGAGAGCTTACTGAGCAGAGCATATGAGAAACAACTTGCTATCATGTTGGGGATGGTTGTTGGCAAAGAAATGATTTTGAGAGAGTGGAAATCACCCAATTTCAATGTTTTAAAATGTGGTTAACAGAAATGATTTGTATGCCACATATGGAAAGGATTCACTTCAGTCGACAAATACTTTCCTCGGCCACTTGCAACTGAACATTTTATTTTAATTCACCCCAACTGGCTGATATAGCATTTTCAAAGATGTGGTGATTTATTGAAAGTGCAAGTCCACCCTCCACCCAGCTCAAAACTCAGCAAAAATATGATTCAGAGAGCAGAGATCACTTTCCAGGAAAATTGGAAGGTGAATAGATCAAGGACAAGTAACCTTTGGGAAGGATAAGTATCTTTTCTAAGACACTTGCCCTTTGACAAGTATGACTTTTACCCTAATCTGGGCCCCTAACTCTACACACAATACCCCATAAAGCCAAAACAAGTTTTTAGAAATTGTTGCAAATGTATTCACAATAAAAAATGGAAAGATCTAATTTACATAAGTATTTGGACCTTTTATTCAGTACCTTGTAAAAGTGCCCTTGGCATGATTACAGCTTTGAGTCTTCTTGAGTATACCCCTACCAGCTGCACACTTGGATTTGGGCAGTTTCTCCTATTCTTCCTTGCAGATCATTTCAAGCTCTGTCAGATTGGATGGGGAGCGTCAGTGAACTGCAATCTTCACTTGCAATCTTCTGCAAGAGACTCAAAACCCACCTTTTCAGACTCCACTACCACTAAATTCTGTACATTACACTTGCACGAAAAACAACTGAGACTTTTCAGACTTCACTACCACTGAATTCTGTACAGCTTGCCTATTGTCATCACCACTGCCAACTTGCTCAACACTTCTTGTATATGCATCCCTGCCTTCTCATTTAATAATTTTAAAAAAATTACTGACCTTTTCCTTCCCAGTGTCTGACAGGTACAGGTATGGTATGCAGCCGCCTACATCGATGTCTATCGCTGTATTACTGCACTGATCTCATGTGCAAACTATGATTGTTCCTACTGTTAATGCACACCTTGTAAGTCGATCTGGATAAGAGCGTCTGCTAAATGCCTAAAATGTAAATGTAAAATGTAAATGTTCAGGTCTCAAAAGATTTCGAATGGGGTTCATGTCCAGGCTTTTGCTGGGCTAATCAAGTTTATTCAGACCTGTCCCAAGCCACTTCAGTGTTGTCTTGGCTATGTGCTTTCAGGTCTTTGTTGTGCTGAAAAGTGAATCTTCACTCCCACTCTGAGGTCGTGGGAGCCCCGAACAGGGTTTCTTCAGGGACCTCTCTGTATTTGGCTCCATTCATCGTTCCCTCAATCCTGGCCAGTATCCCAGTCCGTCACTGAGAAGCATCCCTATAGCATGATGTTGACACTACCATGGTTCACCGTAGAGATGGTATTAGCCAGGTAATAAGTGTTACCTGGTTTTCACCAGAAATAGTGCCAAGCATTCAGGCTAAATAAATCAATTTTGTCTCATCAGACCAGAGAATATTTTTCATCATGCTCACAGAGTCCTTTTAATACCATTTTGCAAACTCCAGGCAGGCTGTTATATGACTTTTACTCAGGAGTGGCTTCCGTCTAGCCACTCTACCATGAAGGTCTGATTGATGGAGTGGTGCGGAGATGGTTGTCCTTCAGGCAGGTTCTCCCATCTCTGTAGAGGAACTTTGAAGCTCTGTTAGAGTGGCTATTGGGTTCTCGGTTACCTCTCTGACCAAGGCCCTTCTTGCCCAATTACTGAGTGTGGCTGGATGCCCATCTCCAGCCAGCTCAGTCTTAGTGGTACCAAACTTCTCCCATTTCACAATGATGGAGCCCATCTGCGCTCCTGGGAACTTCCAAAACTTTAGCAATGTTTGATGCCCCCAGATCTGTACCTCGACACAATTCTATCTCTGAGGTCTATGGAGAGTTCCTTGGACTTCATAGCTTGGTTTTTGCTATAACATGCACTGTGAACTGTGGGATCTTATATAGACAGGTGTGTGCCTTTCTAAATCACGTCCAATCAATCAAGTTCTAGCGACATTGCAAGGATGATCAAAGGAAACAAGATGCATCTCTGCTCAATTTGGAGTGTCATACCACAGGGTTTGAATACTTAATGTAAATGACATATTTCAGTTTTGTATTTTTAATACATTTGCAACAATTTGTCATTATGGGCTATTCTGTGTAGAAAGAAAAATGCAATCAATTTTAAATGAAGTCCATAACACAACAAAGTGTGGAAAAATTAAGGTGGCTGAATACTTCCCGAAGCCACTGTAAATAGCTTTATGCTCACAACGGCAATAGAGGTAGCAAATATAACCTCACAACAGCAGTTTCAATTTGGTGTGCTCCCTGGAGTTTGTGAGAACCAGACACAATTTATTTTGGAGTCCCCCTTTTTCAAATTGGGTGTTTTATTTAAAATTCCTGTTATATAAACCTTTTCTATTCAATCGTAAACCATCCAAAATCTACACATTTACAGAACTAAGATAAAAACAATGTGAATGAATAAGACTGGTGCTGTTCACGTACTGAACAGTTATTTTCCGCAAACTTAGGACACAATTACTTTTTGTCAAAAATTTTGAACAAACAAAACCCCACAGCATGTGACCTATTGGATTTAACTTCCTGTCATTAACTGGTTCCCCATACCTGAGTGGTGTGGAATACTGTCCATGTACAAGGGCTACATGCTATCTTTTCATGCCCATACCATCTGCTTTAAACTAAGGCTAAAAGTCTCTTTTGGCTCAATAAAATGTGCAACCCCCTGTCCTGAACACTGGAACAATGCAACTCATCCTTTCAACAGTAACACTTCATCCATCAGGCAAAAATAAAGAACAATACATCAGAGAAACTGCCTTCACTTTTCATTGGCCATGCTGAGATGAACAATCGATGTGGCACAACGAAAGTGGATGAGTTGGAAATAAACTGGGGAAGTCACTTGAAGTGAAGGAAGCAAAACCCTCAATGCCAGCAAACACTGCAGCGGTCGGCGTACAACTGTGGAATAAACGCTGGGGGTCACAGTGTTATAAGATGAAGCCTAAGGCTGTCTTTACACAATGGGCAGAGTTGTCACAGCCCCTGAATTAAAAAGACAAATCGCTCATCCGGCTGCATTCCCCAACCATTTACAATAAATATTGCAAAGAAGTTGAACATTTGGGTCCAGGCACTTTCTTAATATTGGGAATGTATCCTGACTGGTGGGCTTAAAATTGCCAAAGATGTGGTGTTACCAGAGACCTGACTCCCATCTCTCACATGGTTCTCCATGGTGAGGGTCTCATCACTTCAGAGCTTTGTAAGAGGGCCCGAAGTGCCTCTCAGAGGTGGTGCCTTTTAAATTGTGGTTTTTAGTCCATCTGCTCCCACACTTGAGCAGTTTTAAGTCCTTGGAGTCTCTTGTTCTGCCGGCTGGGGGGGGTGATGAGATTGCAAAAATGCCCATCCATCAGGGCGTATGCAAGTTGGTTAACCCCCATAGATGCAGGTCGGCCACTCATACCCAGTCCATTCCCGGATGCTGATCACAGATACTGCTGTTAGTTCCTTTTTTTATTTTAACAGGCGCCTGTAAAATAACACAAATAGATTTCACAAAGATGCGTTTTAATCATTTGAGGCACTTCATTCACTTGGGAAATGGGTTTGTAATCAAAAGTTGGGATACTACTGCTATACACTTGGGTAAGGTACTTAAAAATATCAATTATATATAAATATATATAAATATAAATATATATATATATATATATATATATATACATATATATATATATACGCACACAGACACACACACATACATATATCATTTGATAAATATCCGGCTGTAACAAGGGATAATGTGGAAAATGCAAGCTATGCAAGTCACCCTGGATAAGCATTTGGCTAAGTTAATAATGTATTTAATTACAATCTATTCAACAGCTGAAAGGGTTATCTGACAATGCCCAAGCACAAAAATGGGCCAGCTGTGGCTTGACTTACTTTCTTCATCCGAGTCAAAGCCAAAAAGAGACATGCACTTGTTAAGCGAGAGATGACTCTGCAGGGCCTCCACAGTATCGAAGGAGGAGAAGCACTTGGAACAGCGTCGCCTCTGAGCCTTGCCGCCTGGTTCACTCTGCCCCACAGGGGAGCTGGAGTCGGCAGGCAATGGCTTCCTGCGCTTTGGCATGCTGATGTAGCACTCATCGAGGTAGGCTGAGGGAGAAGGCCGCACAAAGGGCCTGTTGCACATTCCCCCGTAGGCAGAATGCTCTACTTCTTCTTTCACAAGCTCTTTGACCCTTTTTTGTCCCTGAACAATGGGCTCCTGGTGCCTGGCTAAACCTTCTGGTTCTTTCTTTTTGCCAACATCATTAATTTCCACTCTGGTGTCTTGGCTAATGTCCTGTGCAGAGACGGATTTGATCTCTGTTTGTTTCAGAATGATAGTTTCACCATGTCCGTTCATGATCTGCATGTAAGATCCACTGCCCTCTGGAGAGATCACATGTCCAGTCACCAAGGTATTTTCTACTTTGCTTGTTTCACTCACGGCCTTGTTTTCCTCATTTATTTTTGTGCCGTTAGTGACTGCTTTCCCATCTGTGCTACTCGCACCTGGCACAACGGCCTCTGGCTTTGTGGACTCTTTCCGGACTTTCAGGCGGAAATCAGATGCATGTTGGGAGTCTTTTCTTTTCCATGTCACAGACTTGCCAACCGCCTGGTTGATCTGCACCATTTGAATGGAGTCGTCCCCTGTGCCAGGAACTGGGTAATGCTGCAATTCATGATCCTGCAGCTGAGACAGGCAACAGAAGATTTGGGAACAACTGGCAAAGGAGCACTGTGCTTGAAGGGGCTGGTGGCTCTTCAAGTGACCCCGGAGTTCTGCCATGCTTTTGAACCTGTTCTTGCAGTCAAGATGGAGGCAGATGTACTTCAGGGGATGGTCGTGCCTTTTGATGTGGTCTTGGTAATGCAGGAAACTCCAAAATGTTCTTTGGCAAAACTCACACTTTCCCTTTCTCCAGTGGAAGGCAAATTCCTGGACTTTCGCATTACTGGGGTGAGATGCCACTGCATGTTTGATGATGGACATACCTCTCCTGACAAATGTCTTTGAGCATCCATCTGCGGGACAGGAGTATTCCTGCTTTCTCCTCTCTAGCTCCCCTTCCACAATGGTTCCATTGGATTTTGATGCAACCGTTTTGTCCTTGACGGAATTGGAATCCTTTACCTTCTTCAGCCTCTGTAAGACTTTCAGCTTGTCATTGAACTTTCCGTCGTCTGAAGGAACTGTCTTCTTGGCATCGGCTGCCAATTCCTGTCTGTGCTTGGTACTTCTTGACAAAGATCGCCTCGAACATTCCAGAGTTTCGAGAGTTCCATTTTCAGGAGCTAAGCTACTACAAGGATTGGCTTCCAATTTCAATTTCTCAATGTGTGCCTCCAAATGTTTCCTTGCAATGAGTAGACGGTTGAATAGTTTCCCACAAAACATGCACTTAAGCGCCTCCTTCTGAAGGTGAGCAACAGCATGGCGCATTATGTTGCCACCTTTGAATTCCTTGTTGCAAAGCTTGCAACAGTACTTCAATGCCTTTTTTGGACAGACATCCATGGATACCGGTGCAGGTTCTGAAGAATCCCTTTCTGTTCTCCATAGGTCTTTAGTTTGTGACAGCACTAAGTCAGCCTGTGCCACAGAGTCATCAAGGACACAGCTAATGGGAGCAGTAGCATCATCGGAGACAGCAGTCATGATGTCAGAAACACTTGCATTATCAATAATGGTGTTTTCAATCATGGCAGTCATGATTTCAGGATTTCCATTGCAGGTGGTTAGAATTTTGTCAAGAGCACAGATTGTGTGCTCGTGAACACTTCTTATGTCATTAGGAACTGTGGTCTTATCATCATAGGGAACACTAATCTCCTTTTCAGGACCAGTAGCCTCCAGATCCACACAGCTCTTATCAGCTTGAATGGCTTCTTGATGATCAACCGTTTCAGGTACCTCCTCAATGCCCTCAGGTATGCTTTCTGGTTCTACAATATCAACTTCACTGCTTGAACCCATTCCAGCTGGAATTTGTGAGGTTATCACTTCTTCAACTGTAAAGTGCTCACAGACTTCTACTGGAGGCTCCTCCACAACCTCAGCATTTTCTGATATACACTCCCGTGGTGCAGAGGGCAGCTCTACTGGCATTAATACAGGGGACTGGATGTTTCTTTCAGCAGCCTCCTCAGGAATTCTATAATAGTTATGCAGCTGTTGTATCACATCATTATCGACCTCAACAATGGATTCCTGACAAACTTTGCCTATTGCCTCAGATGGCAGGGCACACAATGAGTCACCCAGGGATTCGATTGGAGTCTCCTCTTCCCTGTCACAAGATTCAGCATAGTGATTTTCTGTGGGAATTTTTTTTATGTCAACTCCTTCCCCAACAGTGTATTCTTGTTCAACAATATTTGCCAGCTGTTGAATTTCAACAACCTGCTCCTCTGAGAATGTGTCCATCACTTCATTGTCTGATATGGTGACTTCCAGCATGGTCACTGGGACAGCAGTTAGTGGGTCATCTGGGAGAGTTATGGACAGCAGAGGCAATTCCTGCTTTTGAAGCTTGGCAGTTTCTTCATTTGCGGTCTCTGCTGCTGGCAACAGAGGGGTCAGCTCAACATCACTGTTGGTTTCCTCTATTGAAACTTCTTGTGCTTTGTATATGTCTTTGTCTGTCTGTACCATGCTGTAGTCAGGAAGCTTTGACTCCATGTTTGGAGGATTTTTTTTTTTGAGGATCTTTCTCCCTGGCCGTCCTATGTGTCTGGGGGAACTGTTCTCTGCCTGCTTGGCCGTTTCCTGCAGCAGCCAGCAAGGCTTCCTGCCGCGCCGTTTCAGGGTTATTTTCTCCCCCTGTCTGGCTAGTAGTCTCTGCTGCCTGTTTTCATGCTGCCTGACAGAGATTTCTTGAGCCATGTCCAGCTGTCTGAAGGACCTTCTCAACTGAGAGTCGTCCATCACTCTGATGACACGTGACCCTGGTTTCCTGCCCCTTCTCTTGCCGAGTGACACCCCAACCACCTCAGGAGGCACGACAATGCGTTTTTTCACAGACCTACTTGCCTTTTTCACAGGGTGCCTCCTCAATTGATTTGTGTGGCAGTCCGGGGCATCTGATAATAATTTTGATGGCTCCTTCACGCAGTAATTTGGTATCCACTTGTCCTCCTCCATCATTTCACTTAGAGCAGCTTGCATGACCTTCTCACTCATAAGTTTCAGGCAGTTGGTCCTCAGAGTGATTAGATTCCAAAACTCTGGATCAAAAGACAGTCCCTTTTTCAGGATTTGGAGAATCTCGAATCGGATGTGGGTTTTGACCACACTGTAGTCCTGGTACTCCTGGTCCGGGTGAGTGTAGAGGTGGTACACCATCTTATAGGACTCCACGGTGCGTTCCAGAAAAAACACCAGAAGAGCACAGGCCCTGCACACCTCCAGGTCATTAGGCAGCAGGAAGGCGATGGTCTTGTAGATGAGCAACTTGGTAGTGGGGTCATGGTGCATCTGGAGGGCGCGAGCACACAGCTCCACACAGAACTGCAAGCCTTCGTTCTCCAACTGACAAAAAGACAAAGGATGTCAAAACAATTAGCTCTACAGCAAGACACCATTGCTTATATAACATTAGTTATATTAAATCAAATTTGTAAATGCCCTACCTCAAAAACAGAACTTACCTCTGCTCTGATGACCTTCATGAATGGAAAGATGGATTTCACGTTAGTTGCAGAAAGCATCAACTGATGGCATTCCTCCAAGAAGTCCTGTTTGGAAGGCTTAGCCCTGAGGTGAAGTTTGCTCCATATGAAGATAAGGTCCCTGTGAAAAAGGCAAAGTAGTACAGATTATTTCCTGCCCACATTATTTTTTTTATTAACTACAGACCATTTGAAAGGATTTGTGAGCATCATTAAATTTCGAAACAGGGAAACGGTTACCATCCACAAACTGCACACTGATACGCTCACAACAAATGTCCTACATAAGCCTTAATTTAGTGTTGAGTGAGCCGTCCTACAGAAAGGCAGCAGTTTCCGGACAAGGTTTTGCACTTCTCAATTCACTCTAATAAAAGGTTCTGACTGTTAGTAAGGCTGGCTTCTGTAATTGAGTTCTCTTTTAAATGTACACCAAAACCGCAATGTCCAGACACCCACTAGCCCCTCTATGAAATGTCTTATGACACTGCTTACTAAGTGAGGTAGAGTCCCATCATCCTTATCAATTACCTGTAACTACTGTCATTGTCAATGCCTGGTCCAGAAAAAACCCAATTCTCATCATCTGACACAAAGACTTCCACTTTATAGCCAAATAAATAATGTGGGTTATATTGCATAGTTCATTTTGGTCTTCGCAATTATGGCCTTCAAAGCAATTATTTTGGAAAATGAATTTGTTTGCCAAAACAGAATTATGCATTTCAAACCTGAATTTAGCAATTCAAAATGGAATACATTTTTTACAGATGTGCAATTTGCTTCCTGGCAACTAGCATAAGATAAATAAAACAGGGTGCAAAACTGCTTAATTGTTTAAACCAATTAGAGGGCTGAGGTGTGCATACTGACTGATATTTAGCAACACTATTTTTGAACTAAACTAAATAAGTGACTTTCATGGCATGTCTGTGCTTGGTGTGTAGTGTAGTACATATATGGTACAGCAGTGTGTAGTGTAGTACATACAGTATATGGTACAGCAGTGTATAGTGTTTAACCCATATAGTGTAGTGTGAATTGTTTTGCTCACACGGGGAAGCAAGGGAATGAACCAGCAATATCGGTATAGTACTTTTTCAAGTCCTGCTGTGGCTAATTACACTATAAGTTGTGGTCTGAACATCAGTAATCATAAAATGTCCAATGAGAGACTAGGAAGTACAAATGTCTAAATATAATAAAGTTTGGAATGGTATATCAAATATTATCAATGAACTGTTTTGTAGCCTAGATTTATAATTGAACCTATATGATATTTTTCTGGTCAGATGCCATACTCCCATTGCCAGTGCATTTCCTACTGGCAACACTGTAAGTACCATGCATGAATTATTTATAAACAGACTTCACTACTTTAAACTCACCATATGTAGTACATGTTGCCATTCTGCAGCTGCTGAGTGAGGAAGGCTTTGCAGAGAGCTAAGAGCAGGTCATACCTCTGCTCCTTCTCACTGTTGCATATGATCTCCACAGCATCTTTCCCATTAATCTCAGCTATCTGGGGGGGAGGTGGAGGGGGAGAGAGAGCAGGCACAATCAGAAAGACAGGGGCTGACATTCATGCGACGTCAATCGTAACACCCCTGGCCCCCTTTCCCACAGGCAAAGGCTGAGTAATTATTGACCGAAACAACAAGTTTTTTGACCCAAATTATGCAACGTTTTTGTCGTCTATGCATTGGTATTTGTATTTGTACGTACGTAAGAATGTCAAGAATGAAATTGGCCTGATTCAGCTGGATGGATTTTGAATGCATTTCTTTTCAATGTTTTATTTTATACTCATCTTACCTCCTTATGCAAGTGATCGAAAAGAGATGCTTTAAGGAGGCATGTCAGATAGGCCTGGTGGAAGTAAAGATGTCTTCCCACTTCTGGATGTTCAATGCAGCTCTTGGCAAGGGCCACTGCCTCCTGGATGCGTTCAGAGGCCAGCAGGTAACGTACCCGCAGCTCGAAAAAGACTGGATCCTCCATGCCCAAGTAGCTCTCCACTGACGAGAAAAAGAAGAGGAAAAAAAAGCTGAACCTGAAGCCACCATTTGCAATTCTTTGTTCAATAATGTCCAATCTGCACACCATGATGAACTATAGCAGTCTCAAATCCTGATACTTTGGTACCTCTACGCAAGTTGGTTTTCATTCCAGCAGAGCTCCACATGAATTAGGTTTGATTAAACTGAATACCACGTGGGATTTCACATCTGCTGATAGCTCCTCTGCTGCATTGCCTTTGTAGAATAAGTGACTTGGAGGTGGGTTTATATACACAATACAAATAGTTCCACTTTTAATTAATCATTCAAAAATACCCCATATAACATTTTCTCTTACATGATGTTAAGTAGATAACTAGACATTTAAAATCTTAAAGTATTCAATCAACAGCTAAATCAAGCCTAGCAAATTACAATTTCACTAGACCCAAAAGCCAGTACATACAGGTGGTACTACAGGACTATGGTCCAGAAACACTGTGCTCAATGACAAGTCTGCAACACAGACCATAGGGAGCTGTACCGTCTCGTGGTTTCACCCAACCCAAGAATCCTTTAACTTGTATCTCTTAAATCACCACTTAACTGTAATTAGGACTAATGACCACATGCAACAGGAATACAGGTCACTTTTGGTATGCCATGGAAGGTAATTGCCATGTGCGACTCAAAAAGAGGGCTGTGCCTCTGCTCAGGTGGCATCATATCCTGTTTACAGGTGACAGGGGATGCCGTACGCTTTTTCTGAGGTAGAGTCGTCTCTCTCAGGATTGCCTGCAGGACAGTGTTCTCCCATGGGCCGCCATCTTTGATGATCTGCTTCAGCAGCAACAGGTACACATTCTTGTGTCTCAATAGGCATGAATGGCATTCCTGCAAAGGGAGATCTATCAATCGTGACCAGGTCAAATATTCCATTCTCCCATTTTGGAGATAAGTTTAATGCGAGTTTAATGCAGATTACTTCTGGCAACCTATCAAAATATAATGTAATCATTGCCAATGTTCAAAATACTACAGGAGGAAATGTCACCAGCACAAATGAGCGATTTCATCTTAATACGTACATTTAAACAAGACAACTTCTAAATATGATGATGACTGGAGTGTTAGGCCAGCGCACATCTTGTTTCTCACCTGAAAAGACTCAAGGATATCTTTCAAAGGATCCTCCAGGAACTCATCCTTTTCAAAAAACAACAGCAGCTCAAAAAAGCTCCTACAAATCAAAATATATATTTTTTTTGCATGAACACAGAATAAAATCAGATACATCATGGCAATTATGATAAAAATATTAATAATTCATATTTGTACCAGGATTTCAACTCCAAATGATTAGCTGTTGGGGCAGTTAGACATAAACTTTACTGGATTTCAGACCCCCCAGGAAATTAGAATGCTTCTTTTGGACATTACCTGCTGAAAAATGAGCTACAATTCTCTTTCACTGTAACCCATTAATTCAACAAAGATGTTACATAGTCAAGGAAAACAGATATTTAGATATTGCCATTAAGAAGATATTAAAAATATCTTACAGGCCATTTTTACCCTTCATGGGTGTAGGCATAATCCATTTCAGTCGTTCAAAGCATTGCATACAGTGTACAACAACCCAGACAGTGTTGTTAAATTTTGAGAGCCATACAATGCGTTTTGCAATGCATTTACCAATGTTGATCTACAATTAGAATGCTGCTAAATACCTGGACCACAGTACTGGGGAAGAACAAACACCCAGCATTTCTGAACACCTGTGAACTAGACAGAGGCTGACAATGTGTAGCCTTAGCACACCCTAATGTTATAGTAATGTTATACACACTAAAGCTCTTAGGCTTCAACCATTACATGATGAAACAACTGACGAGGGGGTGCACGTACAAGGCAAGGCTGCTCAGAGCATAGCGGACATGTTCACAGTCGGATGGAAAGTCTACGGTGTCCTGGGCAAAGTAGCGGAATGCAGTCTGTAGCACCTGCAGCTGGGGCAAAGGCACCTGCCATCGTCCGGTTTGATCCTCCACCAACTGCACAGCAAGAGACAGACACACACACAGCTAGGAGTCTCCACTGGGCAAGGTTCATCTACAAAATGTTCATTAATGACAGGAATCCTATGACATTCGCCATTACTTTAAGTGGCCCATCTTGTGTACAGTCTGGTTATTCAGTGCCCAACTATACCTTGCAATGTGTGGTGATGGGAAAGGCATCAATACTTGGTTAAAATAATAATCATTGTCATTCTGCCCTACATACATTCTTAATGATGGTTAAAAAAAGTTGACAGGTTCAAAGAGGCATATGCACATCCAAAAAAGCTTACACAGGTGCAGGGCAAAAAACAGAAAAAGGTAAAAATCAAAGGAATGCCCGCACACTGTAAACATTACATTACATTACATTACAGGCATTTAGCAGACACTCTTATCCAGAGCGACTTAGTTTCATTTATTTACATACAATCCATTAGGGCTGTCCCCGACTAAAATAAATCTTGGCCGACCAACAGTCGTCCTTCTATATGGCACACCCTATTTGTTTTAATAAATACAACTATATGCACACTGCGCTTGTCTCATGTTTTATAATTTTCTTAAGTGAATGACACAAATGGGTAACAATAGGCTAATTACTTTATGGAGCCGGAGTTCAAGATTACCTGAAAGAAAAAATAACTTCTCCGTCCCGAGCCTCCTCTTCATGCTTGCAGATTCTGCCGTTGCGCTTGTGAAGTTGCGGTATGGCCACATAATAGGCTGATGCTTTTATTTGACCACAACCATAACATATTCTAATGCGTAGGCTATGTTTTATTTAATTAACAAGGTTGGTCACATTGGGATTTGAAACCCCTTTGCAAAAAAATATGCTCAAAAACGAATGATCACACATAGCCTAATGTCTTAAATTGTAGCCTAAAGTTGCACATAAAGTGGCTATAGCCTATCAAAAATAACTTACTCGAGTCGGAGACCATCCGATGGCCTACTTCCCCAGTCGTTTCATGTTATGGCCCAGGAACACTAGCTTGTCCACATTTTTTGGCAAAAGGCTGCGCCTCATTTTATCAACGATAAACCCTGCCTTGGAAAACTCGCTTGCAAAGTTTCACTTTTTTTGGATCGTCCGTGAATAAAACGAAATCCTGCCAAGATTTTTTCTTTGACATTATGTTCTTCGGTTATATCGAAATGAGTAATTCAAGTATGCCTATATCACTAATCTTAACTGTAGGCAAATCTTAGGGTACTGTTCCACTGTTATGCTAGTTATCCTTGATCAGGTGTGGATGTTTGGAACTCTCTCTTGGCTGCGTGTATTCTCTGTCCCTCTCCTAATAGGTATGCTGCCATAGCTTACACCTGTCGGGGCTATCTGCATATTTCCTATGCTTGTGCTCCCCTGCTCTTACATAATGCTACTGGCTATAGCACTGCTTTTTTTCTGACTGCATGTTCTCTTCTCTGCCTCGGCCTCTGACTCGGGGGCACCTGCCTCCGAGCCCTAGATCCTGTGAGAAGTGTGAGCTGCCCCCATCAACCCTCACCTCCACGCCAACCCCAGTTCCTGGATCTGGACCCTCTCCATGTGGTTTAGCCCCCGGCCCCGCTGACTACCTAACTCAGGAGGGGCAAAGTCTTTCAGGCCTGAGTCACCTTGGACTGACCATGATATGGTCTTTTTTGGACACACCCTGTGCCGGCCAGAAGAGGATGGGCTCCCCCCTTTTAGTCTGGTTCCTCCCAAGGTTTCTCCCTACCAAGGGAGTTTTTCCTTGCCACTGTTGCCTTTAGGCTTGCTTTTGTGGGGGTTTAGGCCTGGGTTCACCCTCTGTTAAGCATTTTGTGACAATTCAATTGTAAAAAGCGCTATACAAATACATTTGATTTGATTTGAATTAAAATGCACATTCGCGTGCCTAAAACAAGGATATAATATAGGCTACATGAAAGGGGGTGTTACGCATGTTAGCTATAAATATATAAACCATACAATTAGCAAAACACATTTATTATGTTACTTTTATTAGTTTTGCAGAATTATTCACAACATTACTATAACCTTAACTGCCTAATATAATTTAAAGAGAACATATATAGGCCTAGCTATGTTAAGAGTGAAGGACTGTCATTGCCATACCCGCGGCATCCAAAATGGATTATTCTACTGACAAGTGCACCGAACTGTGGCGTGAATCTAGGTGTGTCGTGCTGCGTGGAGAATTTCTTTAATTATTATTTTTTTGGCGTGGGGTACAATGGCAGTGCCATCTAGGATTGAACCTGCAACCTTTGCGTTACAAGCCCAGCTCCTTAACCATTATGCTAACACTGCCACTGCTGCTAACCACTATGCTAACTGTAAAATTGCTCGCAATGTGATGTTATGTACTAGCACATTAAATCACTGTGGGGCAAACAGTGTGAGGGCATTCATTGCTCTGCAAAGAAATTAGACACCAAGGTAGATAGAAACAAATGCAAATCTCTCTTGTTACTTACTCAAATTTAGTTTTACCCAATGTGTTTCGTGAAATATAAATACGTCATTTACCAGCGCCTTATCAAAAATATCACACATGCAATGACATAATAATTTTGGCATTAAGTGGAGCTGGCGAACTGTGTACGCAGGCCTGTGTCACATTTTGTTTAAGGGTAATATAATTGCAGGCTAGAAGTGTCCATCGTTCACTAAGTAAATATACAGATATTTATCGAGCGATAGCTATAAGTCATATGCATAGCATTATAGCTAGCTACATATAGTTAACGATTATATTTGTTGTGACATCCGACTGGCTAGCCAATTGGGTTTTTCAAAGATATGTATAAACTTAAGGTAAGAAATAAATTCCAAGACCGTTGACTTTCAGCGTAAAAATGGGAAGTTGTGGTTTGCGAAGTAGATAACGTTAGCCTGTTAGCTAACGTCACATCGTGTTTTCTGACACAATCATCTCACGTACCGATGGCTAACGTTAGAGATCTAACATTAGAAATACACTATAAAATACTGCAGCAACATAGCTAACGATTTGTGGTGATGTATGACTTCGATCAATTGGCGAACTACGTAGCTAGTTAAACTAGATAAAGTATGAAAAAAAGGTAAACATTGCATTGGATGCTAGCCAGCTAGCCGTGGCTACTTGTACTGGGGGAGGGGAATATGCTAACATTAGCCATCTACCTGGCTACATTTGGTAACATTACTGACTGGCTAGCTAGCTTAGCTACGACAAATCTCAACTGTTCATCATGTGTGTGGTTCGATTACTTCGCTTACCTCGCAAAATCTACTACAGTAGTTCTTGCTTTGCGATCCACGTTCCTCGCCACTGACACAGTTCAATAAACTCCCTAGCTGTTGTTTAAACCTTTCTGATTCCAAGTCTTCCGCCATACTGCTCATCTTACCCTGCGAGTACATCAACTACCACACAGACCCTGTAAGACTGACTTCCTGTACAGCCCACTCTCTATACCCTGATTGGATATGATTTATATCAATTTTGTTTTCCTTCCTTATGTAGTAGCCACCGATTGGACTGAGTTGAACATCATTCACACACCCTTATCATATGTTTCCGTATGGAATGTCTGATTGGACATGTACTTTAGGCAAGGTTTCTATCGTAATAATACATCACGCAAACCAAATTGCTACTTGGTTACATTTTATGTATAATAATAATAATAATAATAATAATAATAATAATAATAATAATAATAATAATACGTTTATATAGAGCACTTCCAGCTCAAGGTGCTTGACAAAGGGCAATAAAATACAATAAAAGCAAAACATGACAAGGGATACTAAGTATGCGAATATAGAAAGCAAAACACATAACAAAATACTAAGTATGCAATATAAAAAGTAAAACAATTAAAATAAATAAAATACATAAAAAGAAAGAAATAAAAACAAAAAAACAAAATAAACAATCAATACAATAAAATCATACATTGGGAAAGCCAATCCGTACAAATGGGTTTTAAGATTAGATTTAAAAGCTGAGACTGATTCAGCAGTTCTAATATAAGAGCGTAGGCTATTCCAGAGTCTAGGAGCAAGCACAGCGAAGGCCTTGTTGCGGTATATGGGACCAACAATTCAGCAATATATAGTGGCGGCAACTCGTGCAATGAATTATATATTTAAAAATTGTAAAATCAATTCTAAATTTAATCGGCAATCAGTGTAGGGAGGCCAGCACTGGAGTGATGTGAGATGTGCGTTTAGTTTTTGTTAAAAGCCTAGCAGCAGAATTCTGGATGATCTGAAGGCGAGCCAGTGACTTTTGGTTAATACCTGAAAATAAAACATTGCAATAATCTAAGCATGATGAAACAAAGGCATGTATGTCTGGTGATGGACACGGGGGCCAATGACAAGAACCTCCGTTTTATCCGGGTTCAGCTGTAGAAAGTTACTGGATGTCCAGTTATTAATGTCAGCAATACAGCCATGTAGAATAGCCATCTTATTAAAATTGTTAGGGGTAATTGATAGATACAGCTGAGTATCATCAGCGTAGGAATGAAAGGAAATTCAATGCCGGTGAATGATCTGGTCTAAGGGTAACATATACAGAGAGAACAATATCGGCCCAAGAATTGAGCCCTGTGGTACATCACAGGAGGTAACTGCAATGGAGGAAGCATAATTCCCAATGGACAATGAGAACTTCCTGTTTGACAGGTAGGATGAAAACCACTCAAGCGCAGTCCCCGAGATACCAACAACATTTCTCAGTCTATCAATTAAAATAGAATGATCAATCGTATCGAATGCTGCGGTCAGATCCAGCAGCACCAGCACAGTACAGTCACCGGAGTCAGCATTCATCAAAAGGTCATTTAAGACCCTGAGAAGGGCGGTTTCTGTACTGTGATACCTCAAGGAGTTGTTTAGATCAGTGTTTCCCAAACTTTTTTTCTGATGACCCACGTTTTTAAAATTGCAAACCATCGCGACCCAATTCACAATAAGGCTTATATGATTATCTATAAATCGTATGACGGACAAATTTGTGCATGAATTAATAACTTTCCTGACCATTTTTATTATCTTGGATAGGTAAACCAGCCATTTTGAAGATTATATATAGGCCCATATATGTCTCATCTCATCTCATCTCATCTTCAGCCGCTTATTCCTAGTTAGGGTCGCGGGGGGGCTGGAGCCTATCCCAGCATGCATTAGGGCGAGAGGCAGGAATACACCCTGGACAGGTCGCCAATCCATCGCAGGGCACTACATACACCATTCACTCACACACTCATACCTACGGGCAATTTAGACTCTCCAATTAGCCTAACGTGCATGTCTTTGGACTGTGGGAAGAAACCGGAGTACCCGGAGGAAACCCACACGGACACGGGGAGAACATGCAAACTCCACACAGAAAGGCCCCCGGCCTGGATTCGAACCCGAGACCTTCTTGCTGTGAGGCGACAGTGCTATCCACTGCACCACCGTGCCGCCTAGGCCCATATATATATATATATATATATACAGTATGCCTGCCTAAACGTTTTATAAATAGCAACTTTGTTTTATGCAGGTGTTATTGAAAACACACATATGGGCCTAAATACTCTATAAATGAGACAAAGTAAATGCATTAGGCAGAGTTAACAGGGTATCTTATTGCTTTTATTTCCATCAGTAAAACCGAAACATCGAGGTTAGGTTTTTTAAGGCTAGGCTGGACACTCGCAGTCTTACAGCTATCCGGAAGAGAGCTATTCAAAATGGAGAGTAGGTCGGGGCCAATAGTCACAATAACCTCTTTAAAAAGACTGGGTGGAATAATGTCTAAGGAACTAAAGGAGGGTTTCGTGTGAGACACAATATCAATAAGCTGCAGCGAGATGGGCCTAAAAGAGTTCAATAAATTAAGATGAGGGCAGTAGACCTCAATATAAGGAGCAGATGAGGTGATCATAGATCTAAAATTATTAACTTTCTCAACAAAAAAAGATAAGATAACAAAAACTTTTCACACTCAGCATGGGATGAAACAGAAACAGCGACAGGTACAGGTCTCAGAAGGCGATCAATTGTGTTAAAAAGGAACCTACAATTATGTTTATGGGCAGCAATCAAATCAGAGAAGTACTTAGCTCTCGCATCTTTAATCGCTTGATTATAGGAGGTTAAAGAATCCTTCATTAGCAGGTAATGCACCTGTAACTTTGTCTTCTTCCATTTCCGTTCAATCTTCCTACAGTCTCTTTTTAGGCTGCGGATATGATCATTTATCCAAGGGGACATTTTCACAACTGGTTTTAGCCTAGTTTTAAAAGGAGCAATTGCATCTAGAGTAGTCAGGCAAACATTACTGAATTTATTTAAAACCTCAGCTGTTGAAAAGGAATACGTTAAGTTTCCACTCGGGCTGATAAAAGCAGCGGAAAACTTTGAAGCTGTCTACCGGTTAATGATGCGAGAGCAAAAAATACGTTTTTGGACAGTATGAATAACCGAGAGATTGACATCAAAAGTTACATAATAATGATCAGAAATACTGGAGACCTTTGTCAAGAGGTTATTTAAGCTCAGCCCAAGTTGTGGACCACCTTTAAGCGCTCCTGCAGCCGGCGGAGGTAATCAACCTCAGGCCCACCCTAAACCTCAGGTTCTGGGGGGGGCCGAACACCAGGTCCACCGGGGTCCTGAGTTCCTGGCCGAACATGAGGCTGGCCGGCGTGCAGCAGCTTGATTCCTGCACGGTGGTGCGATATGCCCAAAGAAGCAAGGGCAGATGGCGGTCTCAGTCCTGCTGCTGCTGGCTGGTCAGTATGGCGAGTTGTGTGGCTAATGTTCGATTGAATCGTTCGACCAGGCCATCGCTCTGGGGGTGAAGGAGCAGGATGTATCAAGAAGAAGTAAGAACCATAAGTGACGACATCCTCCGGATGCAGCATCAGCTCGAGGGAGAAATGGACCAGGCCGAATACCCTCACTTGCGTGCGGAGATGAAGGAGTCCATCCACCGGATGTGGCAAATGCGGAAGGAGGGAGCTAGATTCTCACTGAGAAGTGTCACTAGGGAGAGAGGACGCCAAGGGCACATCCTTTCATTTAAATAAATTCAAAAGCATCTCACATGCACATTTTGCAAGTCACTCTGATAAGAGCGTCTGCTAAATGCCAAATGCTGAAATGTAAATGCAGAAACGCTTGGGCTATTCAAGTCCAGGCTAGATATAGTACTAGATACTCTTTTGATTAGGATATGATGAGCCTAGATGGGCCGAACGGCCCTTTCTCGTCATTATGTATTCTTTTATTCTTATGTTCTTAATCAAATTCCTCTACCTTTACTCAGCAGAAGCAACATATAATGATCTGTATCTCTTTTTTAAGGTTTGAAAAACCCAACTTCAAGATTTAAATGTGCAAAATGCAACTTTTTACAAGAGTCAATTAGTTTTTTGCCTCTTTAGCCTTTGCAGCAAGCTTCATTAGCCTGCATATGCATCTTTTGGAAATCACAGCTACTGTCACAATGGCATCTTTGGGCATTTTCTTTCCGTCCGTTGGATTCAGGCTGCTTGTTCAGTTCTTCTTCTGAGCAGAGCTCTATATCTTTGGCTTGAGAATTTGGCATTTCTGCACAGCCGTACATTAACAGGACTCTCATTGGTCTTCCGGTAGCAGTGCTGAAGGGCCTTCAGGGTGTATTTGACCGTTTGAATGTCTCACCTCTTCTCTGTCCTGATCCCTCGCTGGTGGAACGACCTTCCGCAATCGGTCAGGACTGCGGAATCACTCACGATCTTCCACAAGAGACTCAAAACCCACCTGTTCATACTCCACTACCACTGAACTCTGTCCATCTAGCTAAATTGTCTTCACCACTGTTTACTTGTTCAACACTATACTCAAAAAAAAAAAAAAAAAAGTACACTAACCTTTTCCTTCCCGGTGTTACAGGTATGGTAGGCAGATGCCTGCAATGATGTCTATTGCTGTATTACTGCACTGATCTTGGGAAATGTTAATTTCAAACCACCCTTTAGCTGATCTTATTTCCTTTTTAGCCTTAGCCCGCATATTACAATAATCAAACTTGTTATCCTTTTTACATACTCTGTACAGTTGCTTCTTTTGCCTCAAAATCTCCCATAAAGATTTAGTCATCCATTGCGGAGACAGTTTTTTCATCCTGTTTTTCCTTACTTTTGGGATGAATTTACACTGTATTTCTACTATAATCCTTTTATATATAGTCAATTTTTCATTCACAGTTGTGCAATCTAGAAGTTTTACCCAATCTATATTACTTAAATTCTCTCTCGTTTTATTAAAGTCAGCTCGTCTAAAAGAAAAAATTCTAGAGTTAGAGGAGGCTGTCTTAACTTGCCAAAAAATATCAAAATAACTGCACTGTGGTCACTTACCCCTAGTGGTTCACCTACCTCTGTGCTGCAAATTCTATCAGGACTGTTACACAAAACCAGATGCAGTATTGATTTCCCTCTTGTAGGCTAAGTAACAGACTGTACCAAAAAGCAGTCATTGACCATATCTAAAAACTCCTCTTCACATTTGCCCTGACCTGTCACTGTCTCCTAATTAACAGTGGGGTAATTGAAGTCGCCCATTATTATCATCTGTCCTTCAGCACAGGTTTGTTTTATGTTACCAAAGAGCGTACTATTTATGTTACTGTCTGAAGCTGGAGGTCTATAGCATACTCCTATATTAAGGCCCTTCTCATGATCTCCCAGTAATCTAATCCAGATGACCTCAGAAGAAACTAATGAGTTTGTACCTGGAATTTCCTGCACATTAAGATTATCTTTCACATAAAGGACCACTCCCCCTCCTTTTATTAGTTCTATCCTTCCTAAACTATTTGTACCCTTCTACATTATATTCATCCCCATCCGCTGCACCAAGCCATGTCTCAGTAATCCCAACAATGTCATAACCCCCTTCAACATGACAGCCTCCAGTTCCAAAAATGTATTTTTTATGCTTCTCGCATTTAAACACATGAACTTCAGAGCCTTACTCACACTTACATTGTCCTCCCCCTCCACACATAACTGTGCCGAACCACCTCTATTGACATTATGATCCAAAAAATCTTTATTAATTATATCCTCAGATTTATTATACTCTGCCCTGGTATCTTCCATCTGGGCAGTCTGTAGGTCCCTATCCATAACACTACTAATACTAATTTCCCTCCCTGCTCCCCCAGTCCCTAGTTTAAATATTCCTCCGCTACCCAGAGCATATGCTGGCCCAATGCATCTGTACCCCTCCGGTTCAAGTGTAGCCCATCCCACTTGTACAGTCACCCCTGTTCCAAAAGGAGTCCCAGTGCCCTATAAACCTGTACCCCTCTTTCCTGCACCAGGTTTGTAGCCATGTGTTAAATCTCCATATAAAATTCTGCTTGCCTTTGTGAGCACGTGGTACTGGCAGAATTCAAGAAGACCACTGTGGAGGTTCTGCCCCTTAACTTTGATCTTAATTCTGTAAATTTGTCCTGCAGAACCTCAAACCTACCCTTACCTATGTCATTGGTTCCAACATGGACCATGACTATTGGATCCACCCCTGCTCTGGCCAGGAGTTTGTTCACGTGTTCCAGGAAGTCTCCAACCTGAGCCCCAAGGCAACATACCATGCAAGATTCCTTTTCCCATGAACAGACTATACTGTCTATACCTTTAATTATAGAATCCCCCACTACAATTAACTCCCTTTTCCTGGGTGGCATGACCGCCAAGGTGCCCTGGGGCTCTTCAGTCCTCCCACTCACAGAGGGCTGGGCCAGATCCTCTTCCTGCAAGGGCTGGAATCTGTTGGACATCACAATCTCTGGAGATGCTGCCCCTGCATGTGCGCACCCTTTTCTAAGCTATGTGCAGGGTTGGGTTGTAACGGAATACATGTAACGGCGTTACGTAATCAGAATACAAAAATCAAGTAACTGTATTCAGCTCGCGTTATATTTGAAAAACGAGTAATCTGAATACAGTTACTTTAATAAACCTGAAGTGAATACATTTTGGAATACTTATTGGAATTCTTGGTGGAAAGTTTTCCTTACAAACATTAATGAGCTGATATTCATTACTAAAGCTACAGCATGAAATTCTCACGCCTACATGATTATCATCACACAGCTCACGAAAACTACCGCCGCTGCACAGAACCAAAAAACTGCGTTTAAAAAAATGTGTTTAAATTTAAAAAAGCGCGCGCCCACACTAAGAGAAACATTGACAGCGACAAGAAAAGTCAGCTTTCAGTTTGTGGCGTTATAGACACCATTTCCAGTTTAAACAAGACCAAGAAGACCATGGGGAAAATCTGTCGGTCCAGTGTACCTTGCGTCTTCCAGGAATAAAGATGCTGTCGGCATCAAAGGACTCGACTTCGAATCTTAAAAAGCATTTGGAGTAAGTCAACGTTAGCTAACCTTCAGCTTAATGAACACAGTTCTGCAGTAATTTGCTGTTACCTGACCTTAGCCTACGGTTTGAGGCATCGCAATAACTGCTCTGCTAATTTTATACTGCTTTCTTTATTGTTGAAACGATGACATTTTATTTTTATTTTATTTTATTTTATTTTTATTTTTCCCAGTTTTCTCCCTATTTGGTAGCCAATTGTACCCTACTATACGTCAATTACGTTATGCACTGCCGTGCATTCGCCGCTACACAGCCCGCCAACACTGGCACTTTTCTAAGCCATATCCCTCACAAGTCGCTGTTATTCCAGTGCCAGAAAGGTTTCAAAACTTATTACATTGTTTCAGATGTTGTGTTTGAGTTATGCTCATGATGAGCCATTAAAACAGTAAAAGAACTTGCCTTTCAGTTTCCCATTGCTTTTTATTATGATTAATTTTTAATCTGTCCATTCTAATTCCATAACATGTTAATGATGATGACTAAAACAAAAAATGCAGATACAATGTTGCATATATTTAGCTAAATTGACATCTCAAATTTATTAGTATTTATTATTAAATGAACAGCTGACCTGACCTCTACACAGTGGAAAGTTGAACTTTTTCAAAAGTGTAATGCATAATAACTATTTAAATGTATTACTGATAAAATAAAAAAGTGAACATGGCCTGTGCAAAAGTTTGAGCACCCTTTTAGTACTAAGTAGCACCACCTTTGGCTATATAACAGCTTCCAAATGTCTCCTGTGCCCCAAAACATACCCATCTGTGATGGAAAAAGTAAGTATTCCAAAAGTATTCTAAAAGTAACCTGAATACGTTACTTTTTTGAGACATGTAACTGTATTCGTATCTGATTACTTTCAGAGCCATGTAATCAGTATTCAGGCACTAATTACATTTACAAAGTAACCCTCCCAACCCTGGCTATGTGTGTGTGTGTGTGTGTGTGGGTGTGTGAATGTGTGTGTATGTGTGTCTGTGTGTGTGTTAATGTGTGTGCATGTGCGTGTGTGTGTGTTTGTGTGTGTGTGTGTGCGTGTGAATATGTGTCTGCAGGGGTGGTAAAAGTACTCAAAAGTTATACTCGAGTAAAAGTATAGATACTTAATTAAAAAATTACTCCAGTAAAAGTAGAAAGTCCCCCATTCAAACACCGCTTGAATAAAAGTACAAAAGTATCCGATTTAAAATGTACTTAAGTTACCAGAAGTAAAAAGTAAATATTCAAATTAATTGTAAATAGCCATAAATAAGCAGACCAATTGTTGTGGGAGTGATATGCAATGTTTTAATTGAATATGAATGACAATTGACAACAAACAGAGACATATCTACAGTCAATCCCCCACCCCCTTATTTGTGTGTGTGTGTGTGTGTATGTGTGTGTGTGTGTGTGTGTGAGAGCCAAGAGGACAGGAGTGCATTGACTTGCATGCTCTGTGAAATCCTACAGTAGTACAATCCTGCAGATCAGAACACTGCAAATAAAATAAGTGATAAGATTACAACACTGCCAATACGATTTGCAATCATAAGGGACAATAAGACAACTATTAGAGACTTTTGCAATGAGGGTGAACCATCCCTCCCTTTAAGTTGAAATATCTTCAAAAGAAACTCTCAGGCTAGGCTACACAGAATCTGACTGGCACCTTAACGCAGTATAGGGGTTGAACTCACAGTAGCAGCAGACACAAATCACATTGTTTAGTTTTGCATAATTCTGTAATAACTGTCTTTCCTACTAGGCCCTAAAGTGTGTGACCCTGAAATTACATTATGAAACTAACATCTGCATGAAAGCAGCAGAAGTTAAGAGGTAAAAGATACAAGGTAAGACAACTATTAGAGAATTGTGCAATGAGCGTGAACCATCCCTTTAAGTTGAAATATCTTCAAAAGAAACTCTTAGGCTCTCTCTTTACACAGAATCTGACTGGCTAGCTCATTTGTAAGACGGGTTACTATTTAAGGCTGTAAAGCTTCTGTTCAGCTTCAGCAGAAGCTGATTTTCAAAATTGCTGGAGTCCATCCTTGCTCTCCTAGGGCTAAATAGAAGCCCTGCAATACTAAACAGCCTTTCACACGCAGCTGAGGCAGGAAGAGGCGTGTTTAACTTGATGGACACCTTACAGACGGAGGGGAAGGTCTTCAGCAGACTGCTGTGGTCAGCAGAGCATGCCAGATATCCCTCAAGTTCTTTTGAGGTTTCTTGTGCAGTTGTCTTGATGGACGAGAAGAAGTCGTCATCATCAGAAGCGATGGGGCTACCGAGGGGCATCAAGGGCTCCATGTCCAGATTGATGTAGTCCAGTCCTGAAAAACAATGCATGTCCCATACACATGCATAAATTGAACAGAATGGCATTCAGAACATTAGTCAATGACAGCCAAAGTACATATTTTCCATAGGTCTAATCTTTACTGTAACTCTCATTTGGCAAATAGCCATGGTATCATTCTAGACAGTTAATTGAGACATAGCATAGGCCTAAACCTTCCACCCCAGGGATGCATGCAACACAAGCTGTATTTTCATAGAATGCATAGCCTACCGTGGTATATTATTCCTTTCTTATTTGAATTATTTTGTGTTAATCTACTGCATAGGTTTTGTTAATTGTTTACCCTCTCTAACCCTCAATGAGAGGAATGGAGTTGGGCTATGAGCCCGGCCAATTCTGGCCATAAGGACATCGGTATTGCATTGGTCAAGCAATGAACTGCATGCATCATTATATCTGTGAACCCCCCCCCCCCTTTAATGTGAGGTTGAATGTATATCATCTGCTACCATACACATATATATTATTTTGAAAATAAATACAAAATATCTGTTTACAAAAGAAGCAGGCTTTTCCTTACCCTTTTTGAGGATGGCTTCGTCTTTGGTCCACGACATCTTGAATTTTGGCAGCAAGATGGCGGCTGCAATCAGTTCTGGGTCTTCCAAGATTTCACTGAAGCGGTTCTTCAAACCCAGTTGAATGGCATCAACAAGTGGCTTGGAAAACTTTAAGGATGGCTTGATCCGATCCAGTTTTGTCTTCAGCTGAGTCAGAGTGGGAAGAAGCCATCCCATCTGTATGTTGGTTTCAGCCTGCAGAATATCGATAACCTTGGCCACTGGACTCAAGGTTGCTGAGTATTCTGCTAAGAAGGCCAATTCTGATGGATTGAGCCTGTGACACACAAAACGTTTCAATTCAGTCTGGGGTAGTTTATGTTTATGTTTATTTAAGGATCCCCATTAGAAACACATGGGTATGCCTCTAATCTTCCTGGGGTCCTGAACATAGAAAATACAATACAGACATGCAAAAAAGTACAAGACACTTTAAAATATAAAAACAATCAAGAAAGTAAAAGTAAAAGACACATTAAGATATAAAAACAAATCAGGCAAATTAAACAGATACACAAATGAGAGAAATTAAGGATGAAGTAGTAAGAGACTTAACATTGCAATTAACCATAAAATCAGAGAGAGAGAGACACTTTACAGATATAAAGTGATACTAAAGCAGGCAGACTAGACAGATAAACGAGTAGTCATAGTGAGATAGTTGAATCCAATATTAGGTAGTAGCTTTAGAATGGAATATAATGTTCAGTTAGGGCTTTAGGATGTTTAGAGTGGGGCAGTTGTATTGGGTTGATTAGTGTGGGGTAGTTTCAGTGAGTGGGTGGGGTTACTGTACTGGGGTAGTTACGTTTTAAGTAGTTATGAGTGGGGAAGTTGTAATGGGGGAATTAGTGAGTGTGTAGTAAAAAAATATCGGTAAACAGTACTCACATTGGAATTTTGAATGATGCGCCGACATCTCGGATGGCTCCCTCTCCTTGTTCTTTGACGATCCTCACTATTCTCTCCACTGCGAAGAACATCGAGTTCCATCTAGTTGTTTTGGGCCGTATTAGCTGAAGTTTGCACGCATCTTCGATGGTTTCTGCAGCAGTAGCGGATCGCGCACTCTTGTTCCATAGTGCCTGGCACTTTGAAAATGAGGATCTGGACACTTTTTTGTAGGTCTCATTTGAGTTTGCCTTTAAAGCATCTACTGTTGACACCAGATTAAGAAGGTGGCATGCGCAACGCTGATGCTTGGGTAGATGATACTCAATGCCATCGCCTTCATCAAGCACACTTGTCACTTCTTGGAAGTTAACTTCACCCTCTTCCTCCTCTTGAATCTCTTCCTCATCTTCCTCACCTGAGCAGCTTGCTTCTTCAGTGTCAGTCACATTGTTGTTTTCGTCTTGTTGGGCTCCATAGACGTGGAATGCTTTTATAAAATTCGACCCATTGTCAGTCGTTGTTCTAACGATCTTGTCACGAATCTGGTATTCTGCATGGATGTCATTTAATGCACCAGCTAAAACGTCAAACGTGTGAGAGCCTTTTAACTGCCTACATGCTAGGGCTGCTGAGCGCCTGTCTAAACTGTCAGGATCAAGCCAGTGAGCTGTTACGCCAATGAAGCTCGCCTCCTGGCGGTCCAGCAGTCTGTGGTGGTTGCGATGTATTCCACCTCCCTCATTGCCGCAATCACTTTCTTCTTCATAGTTTTGGTAGCTTTGGCTATACTTGACCGTAGAGTGGGACGTGACATGATGGTGGCATTGGGCTGGAGGTCCTGGATCAGGTCTTTGAATGCTTGTAGGTTCACCACACTGAATGGTTGAAGGCCTTCAATGACATACTTAATTACTGCTTTGTTTTTGTTCACTTGTGACACTCGCTTGCTAGACATATCCAGCTTGAGCTGCTTGGTAGTACTGGCACTGCTGGCAGGAGGTGTTTCGTGAAGCTTTCTCTTCTGTGAGCTGCTGTGACTCTGAGTCAATTTAGAGTAACTCTCTAACTGATGGGGATGCTTTCTCTGCAAAAAAGAGAAATATAATTTATAAATGTGTATTTTCCTAAATATAAAACTGTTAAACATAATTTCTCAATAACAATCTTATACACGTGGCTTCCCTTACAAAAAAAAGAACTGCAGTGAAAAAGGTTTTTCGTGTCCAAAACATTGCATAATACTGTAATCAATCATTAGTATTACAACAACTACAGTAATATTGAAGTGCAGTTATACTGTATTCATTACAACTGCAGTTGAACTGCAGTATTTTTTGTAAGGGAATTTGACATGGCAAGGAGGTCCAAGTTATCAATGCAGTGATAGCCAAGTTAGCTAACGTTTGCTCACTCTCAGTCCAAAATTATCCATCCCACCCTGATGATACCGCTAACGTTGCACTTAATTTCGTTAGCCAGCTACGTTATCATATTCATATCCGACCGACTGTTTCTTTATAGCGTTACGTTAATCAAGCATATCAAATTAACGATTATGTATGTGTTACAGCTCTATGGTCTCGTGCCTTACCAGCACAGCGGAGTTATCCAATAGCACGAACTCTAGTGAGTGTAATAATATTGCTTTGAAACAACAGTTAAAACCTTGTTGATTTTATTAAATATATGTAGCAATATTGTAACTTGGTCTGGGAAGACGAAAAAGTAACCTGCCGGCATTAATGCAACATGTGATGCCGTGAGGACCAAGTGTTGTTGTAGTCTACAGTAGCCAACCTTTGGTTTGTCAAAACTACAACGCAAGGAAACGTAACAGCTATGCTTGTGTATGAAATTTCAAGAAGGCTACGTATCAATTTGTAAAAGCAGCGTAGTAAGCTACACGTTTACCGTAATGTCCACTATTTGAAATGTATAGATAACTCGTTCTCTAGCAGGTTAACCTCGATAAATATGTTTCGGTTTGCACAGGAATATATATAGGCTACATATCTTTTAACATTTTAGCAATAATGTGTGTCTCATTAGCCCAACCGATGTGTTTTTTTTTCTGTAATAAAAATGCGTGCATAGGTCTATCATCTAAATGACAATGTTAGCTAACAAGTGTCAGTTTAATACTGCAATGTGTGATGACTACGGTAACGTTCAGGCGATAACTTGTGTTTCTATCCACATTCCGCATCCTGTCGGGAAATCTGTAGATTCCCCGTGTTTCCACATGAACCGTAACATATACACTAGCAGCCTCGATACGCTAACAATGGTCTTACTGTGAGCAGGCTGCGCACAAATCTCACCCCTGAACATGTGGATATGCTTATATTCTTAAATAAAAACCAGTAAGGGGACGAGTCGGGACTCGCAAGTTAGGAGGTAGGCTTTTTATTATTTTTTTCAAGTTGCCAAGCCTCCGCTGTCGGACAGCCCTTTTCATTTCAAAAGGACTATTGTTTTCGTTGTTAGGCCTACTGTATGGTGTTTCATTTCCTTCAAAATTCTTAGTTTTATGCTGTTAAAATAGGCCCGTATCTCAAAAGTTTGAATAAAGCTTTGATTGAGGCAAAAAACGTGCATTTTTTATTCTCTGTCATACGCTACATTTTGCTGTTTTTTTTAAGATTAATCGATTAATTGTTTGTTCACGTGGGCGACGATCGATCAAGGAAATTTCTTAAAATTAGCATCCCTACTTTGGAGTGGTGGTGGAGACGTGATTAACGTTAGCTTAGCTAGCTCTGTATCATGTCGTCAGCTAACGTTAGCTAAATGAATGCACATAGTAACATTAAAGTTAGCTCACCTCAATATGTTTTCTCAAATTTGAGGGTGAATTTTTGAATGCCGAAATTTCGTTCACCTGTGGTAGGCAAAGAAGACATTTCAGCCGATAAGAATCTCCCTTGACTTCGGTGAATTCGAACATGTCCTTAAGATATGGCCATGGGTGATCCCTGTCCGTTTCATCATTGCTGGCGGCAGCGAGCATCTTCACCTGCTGCTTCTGCCATCTTCTTCCAGTAGCAATGACGATGACGTGCTGCTGAGCGAGTGGGCCGTATCCTGTATGCTGGCAAATTGAGTTTGTGTGCTTTAAAAAAAAAAAAAAAAAGGAAGCTTTTTTTTTCATCGGATTGGAAATGTAACGAATACTTGGGAGGGGGCATGGGGTAATGTATCGGAGTAAAAAGTAAACATTTTCTTGTATTGTAGTGGAGTAAGAGTGAAAGTAGGAGCAAATAAGACATACTCAAGTAAAGTACAGATCCCCGAAAAAAATACTTTTTTACTTCGTTACTTACCACCCCTGTGTGTCTGTTTGTGTGTGTGTGTGCATGTGTGTGTGCATGCATGGTTGTATGTATTTGTTTTTGTAGGGGTGTAGCAGCCCCTCCACCCACAAAGGTTTTGACAAGTTGGTATTTGACCTTTTGACAGGGAACCCCCAGGGACGTGGAATTCAGTGTTCTGATGTTTCATGGTGGTCCTTTAATTAATGCTGTAAAAAACAGACACTATGGGGTTTTTTGCCCGCCAGAGTACAATTCAGGAAACATTTAAGAAGGTGATATCTATTTGGCCTCAAGTTAATTCTGGCTATTTGTGTTAAGCACTAGCTAAGGTTTTATATTTTTGGCTAGAAGAAGGAAAGGTTTTTTCCGAATGGGTAAAATGTTATAAGATCTGGCCCCAATGAAAGTATTTTTAAAGACTGTTCTCTCTCCATTTTCGGCTTGTTCTGAAAACCCCCCAAATGTTATTTGCGTTAAGCACTAGCTAAGGTTTTATATCCATGCCCTTAAGAAGGAAAGGAAATAGCTATTTTGTCCTCAAGTGAGCAGGCCTGCAGCAATAATACGCAATAAAAAATATAAAATGTTAAAAAAATATGACCTGCAGGATTTAAAAAAAAAAAAAGTATCTTCTTTGACTTCCTTTAAATCCTACACTGGCATGCAATGCAAACTCATAGCCACCATTTTGCTGGTCTGTAGGCATGACCGATGACAGGATAAAAAGTTTGCAGACACTTTTTTTTCCTGTTTTGCTTCTTTTCAGATAAAATCTTTGCCACTTTAAAAGATTTATCTTTATCCACTAAAATCTTTTGCAGTTCTTAAGATGTCCCCTCTGACTTTTCACCATCATAGTCTTGCAGTCTGTTTTGCTTGCGATGAAAATCATTGTGTATTGAAAAGCTACCTAGGAAATAAGTTTAATCTAGCACCAGACGTCCATGTCTTTGAATGCCTATTGTCTTTCCAAAACATATCAGTGAAGAGTTTGATGGTTGTTTAAATGAACTATAAAATATGTAGGCTATAGCTAAGTAATTAAAGATTACTTTGAGCTTTTTTGTCCTGTTACTTCTGTCTAGTTAGGGGGAGTTTTTGTGTCTGAGGAAGTTGACTCTTCCAGCATGATGGGTGTGTCTGAGTTGACCTCCTTGATTGTATGTTTCTGTACCAAAGGAGGGTTATTTATTGAGGTTTCAGGTTGGGTTTGGGGGGAGCTAGGGTCTTCTGTGTCGAGAGTGTCTGGAAGTATGGTATGTGAGGGTATGTGTATATTAGGCTGGACTGGGGTGGTGGTGCTTGTCATTTCTGGGGTTGGGTTGGGGAGGTTAAGGGTACACTGTGCCTCTATTGTTTCCCAGGGTGATGGTACCGGAGATATTGGGCTTTAGCTGGAACAGCCATTTCCTGGCTCCTGTCCCCACACCATCCTCAGCCAGGACCCTCCTAGTCTCGGACTTGATGGAGCTGTATCTGCCCAACCACGTAGAAATATTGCGGTCCTGACCAGCCTCATTAAAAAACTGGACCATGACTACTTTATTCTCTATGTTGGACAGAGGCTCCTGGTCAAAGAAAATCAGGGGACTCCTTTCCTTCCCCTCTCTATAGCGGTTACAGAACCTCTCCATGGTGCTTACATTCTTGAAACTTGAAAGAAAAATATCTATGTTTGCAGGGATCTTAACCAGCCAGTTTAGATCACTTTACCATAACGATCATACTTCATTGGAGAACTACCTAACTGAATTCCAGACGGGACATCCCGGTCACTCTGCTTCCACTGTTGGTTGGGGTCAATGCGGCACTGTTTGATCCTCCATCAGCCTGTCTGGCGGGCGCTCGCCTGGGCAGACCCCATTCCGGCCGTGTCGCTGGTTCCCTGAGCCTCTGACGGGGAACCTCCCTGCAGTCCACAGCAGTAAGCCCAAATCTGGAGGGGTAGTCCAATGGAGGGTCCAGACTTCGTCGCTCAGCCAGCAGGTGGCTCCGGAGGTCCAATCCTCCAGACAGCTGCTCTGGCACCTTGTCCTCCAGGATCCGGCTGGTGGTCCTGCTGCAGGGTGGAGAAGGAGAGCTTGGGAGCGTGGGCCTTACAGAAGTTAGTTGGAGAGGCCCGATGAGTAACCCTTTCGGGCATCCTCACCGGGCAGCTCTACACTTCCCTCTGGTCTCTGGTCCTCAGCGTCCCATAGGAGTCGTCCGGATCCTGGATGGTGCTTGAAGTCTTAAGGAAGGGGTCTCCCATGGTGCTGTCCTGGCTTTGGTGCTTCAGGCTTAGCCAGGCTGCAGTCAAGCCACTTGTACCTGCTTCCACCCAAAGCGCTAGATGGAGTCTGGCCTTGTCCACTGGTCTGGTGTTCAGTCGAGACCACGGTCAAGCCACTGGTACCTCAACCTCCCCATCAGGCCCTTAAGGTTCAGCTTTTTCCACCAGCCTGGGGTTTTACCAGAGCCACTGCTACTCCAGAATCATCATCAGGCCCTGAAGTACAGATGGAAAGGAGATTTAGGGGAAAAGAGAGAAAAGGAGTGGAAAAAAGGAGGAAAGAGGAAACGCACTCCAATTAGGCAAGCTCCGCAAAAACCCTGGGTTTCAATGTGAGGTGAAAGGCTTGTATGAAATGAAGACAAATCCGAGCACATTTTATATTTTTTCATGATTGTGCTACCAGTTTTATCACAACAGAACTTATTGACTCAAGGGCAGAGGGTCATTTGCACATACTAATGCCATTACGGTTTATAACCACAAAGAATCACATATAATAGCCTTCCATAACAAAAGTAAAAAAGGCACTTCCACAAAAACACCATTTCACAAATATACAAGAACTGGATCACTAACATAAATAAATAACAATAAATACAAAGCTACAGTGGATACTACATACGGATACTTTTTTTCATGACGGAGGGGAATTTTAATGAACAGTTACACATGACAGAGCATTGTAGTCTACAATCACCGAAGGGAGAAACATTGCTTACAGTTTATTGCTTACATGACTTCTCTTTTAACCCTCTGAGGTCCGTGCTAAGCTTTTAGATGGTTTTTGATTTTGGCATGGTCTGATATTTATCTCAATTTCATCAATTTAACACACACTTACTCCAAAGTGTTTGATATTTTTATTTGAAGGACAATCACAGCTACATTTGTATGCCATCAATAGTTTGGTCAGTATCATATGCAGCTTGTAAATAGATCTACAAACACACAAATTGAAAATAGTAAATTTTTCTGCTGTCACAAAAGTTGTGAAAGCACACACTAAACTATAGTGACGAATTGTTTTGCCAATGTGCGTTTGTTCATCAAGGTCTTGGTTATGTAAGGGTGTGAAAACAGTTTAGCACATCTGAGATCTAAATAGCTAAAAACCAGTTTTTTATCAGAACTGGTCACATTTATTTCAGGCTGTGGGAGGGCTAAATGCTAAATACCTGAATATTCATTATTCATTGTCCACACCTCTAAGATCTGTCAGATGGGCCATCTCTTTTCCCTCATTGTGTGCCTATTGCAATTTGTTATGTTGCAACACGCGGAATATGTTTGGCGTCACAAGACGCGGAATTCATATATTTTCACGAGTATTTGAAAACAAGCGAAATAAATAACATTTTAGGCTGTTTGAAAAGTATTCTTCCATAGATCTTGTGTGCATATTGCAATTTGTTACGTTGCAACACGCGGAATATGTTTGGCGTCACAAGACGCGGAATTCATATATTTTCACGAGTATTTGAAAACAAGCGAAATAAATAACATTTTAGGCTGTTTGAAAAGTATTCTTCCATAGATCTTGTGTGCATATTGCAATTTGTTACGTTGCAACACGCTGAATATGTTTGGCGTCACAAGACGCGGAATTCATATATTTTCACGAGTATTTGAAAACAAGCGAAATAAATAACATTTTAGGCTGTTTGAAAAGTATTCTTCCATAGATCTTGTGTGCATATTGCAATTTGTTACGTTGCAACACGCGGCATATGTAGTCACAAGACGCAGAATTCATATATTGAATATACGAGTATTTGATAACATGGCAAATCAAATATAGTTACTTACTCTTGGTCAGTTATTGTCTTCGTCGCTTTCCATCGATGCTCTCAAACACTGCAGCGCAGACAATCTTTCCATCTTGAATAAAATTGTATGTCTGTATAAAATCTTGCTTCAAATTGTCACAGTTTGTGTTGTTTACGCCGGCGTTTTCACACATGGCCCCACGCCCTCCACACACCTCTCCGAAATTAGCACCTAGTTACCATGTCAATAGAAGGGGGACGTTACTACCAGGTAAAAAGAGAGTAAAAGGCAAGGTTTACTTTTGGTCTAATTAACCTAATTTAAAAATCCCATTTGATTTGCCAGTGCTCAAATCGGAAAGTCGCGATTCTAAGGTTTCTGTCAATGTTTTTGTCGCGTGTGTATGATAAAATATCGCGAAGTTAGAAATAGTAATATACTTTTATTGCTGCTTGGATCGTCGGCGATCCAGTCGACCTCAGAGGGTTAAAGTCTAAAGACACAAATTATCTGATCAGGTTTTTTTCTTTTTTGGAGACTCCCATGTTAGGACTGAACTGGAGAACAGCGTTTCACATTCATGCATGACATAAGTGGACTGATGGACAAACTTTTTTGTAATTGACACAAACCATATTGCTAGTTGATTTTAAATGACTGTTGTTTGATGTGTTCCCAGAAATGTGTTATTGGTTTTAATGATGCGGTTATTTGTTGTTATCTGGTTATCTGTTCTGTGTTTTGTAAATTATCTTACTTTTAGAATGTGTTTTCATATCTGAAACCTTTCACTGATACCCGAGAATGCAGTCCTTTTAGTGTCCTATCGCACTATGGAAAAGGTTCTAGTGCATCCACTGCCCGCTCAGCTCATTACATTTTCTTTTGAAATATGATGTTGGTTTGTATTCTTTGTGTGTTGTCTCAAAAGGTATTTTAAGTTTGATTGATTTTATACTCTCATTAGACAGAACATGTGCTTTTCCTCGATCTTTTCAATGATGCTCGTGAATCCATACTGAAGAAACAATTCATCATATTTTCAAGAGCGTTTTGAAGGTTCAGCCTCAGGTTCACTTGCTGATGTGGAGGGGGCAGCAGCTTGAAGAAGAAATCTGTCTTTTTGCTAATAAATTATTTTTTAGCTTGCTAGCTAGCTGACCATGCACCGAGGCCTGGCTCATTTGCTAGTATGTTTACCATTGCACTGAATGACAGAATGCATCAGCGTGCAGTCATGTGAAGCATGTTCATGTATATTTAACATAATTCAAGCAATGTATTTTTTTGGTGAAGGTGGCAGAGCATAAAGTGATTCAGTCAGTAGTAACCTGTTCAGTATTTCAAGTGGCTAGAGGTACTGCTCCCCCATACCTCCAGACACTCATCACACCCTATACCCCAGCCCGACCTCTCCGCTCCGCCTCCTCTGGCAAACTGATTGTCCCATCCCTCCAGATGCCCTGCAGCTGCTCCTCGCGGTCTCACCTCTTCACACTTGCGATCTTCCGCATGAGACTCAAAACCCACCTTTTCAGACTCCACTACCACTGAATTCTGTACATCTATTTAATTGTCATCACCACTGCCGACTTGTTCAATACTATGTATCCCTGCTTACTCCTCAATAAATAAATAAAAATACTAACCTTTTCCTTTCCAGTGTTACAGGTATGGCACGCAGCTGCCTGCAATGATGTCTATCGCTGTAATACTGCACTGATCTCTTGCTCTATGATTGTTCCTACCATGTATTAATGCACATCTTGTAAGTCGCTCTGGATAAGAGCATCTGCTAAATGCTTAAAATGTAAATGTAAAATGTTACAGAGACTCCATGAGCAGAGGGAAGCAGTGACCACAGCCCTCTGTCTACTTGGGAAAAGCACCCTGTGTTTAAGCGATGAAGACCTGTCCATGATCCACCTAACCACTGTGACCCTGAGATTATTTGAAGAGGCAACACGGGAATTTTCTGCCGAAAAACATGTTTCTGTGTCAAAAGTGATTCCCCTTGTGTTATTACTTCACAGAGCAGCTGCAGCCACTGAACATCAAGGTAGCTCCCTTGCCACAGAACTTGTCTGACACGGCAATGTCAATGCAGATTCCATGGGATTTAAACCTTTTCACAGATTGATGTGTTCTGATTATATACAATTCTGTCTTTATATTTACATAGATATCGGATGATGTTTTGAATGAAGACATGGTCTGATTTATTTCTAATACTGCCTATGTGCAGATGTCATATGTGATTATTATATTGGTTTTATAAATGCCACCTTTGGCCCTTAAGTAATTAATCAAACTTTTTGAGAGGTGGGCTTGTGACCTCTGATGACCGTAAAGGTCCCGCTAGGGATTTTTGGTAATGTAGTTCTGTAAACTGATCCCCGGACACTACTTAAGATTGTCCTCTGCCTTTCCCATTGACAGAACTGCTTTCAGGTTTTGACATCTGCACAGCTAAACTGATGCTTTGTATATTTTTCATCAATTTTTTAACGATTTAAAAAAAGGGGGCTGGTTAAACCAAAGCCGCGGTCATGCCACTGGTACTCCGGTATCCCCAGCCAAGCCATCCAGTCTAGTGCCAGCGCCCCAGGGCCTGAGGATTCAACCGAAGCTGCAGTCTTCAGTATCCCCACAACAGAACCTGGGACAGGCTTTTACCAAAGAAGGCAAGGGGACTCAACCAAAGCCATGGTCAGGCCACTGGAACTCTAAATGAGCCATTTGGAACTGTGGGTAATACGCAAATCGCCCCTGACGTTACATCAGAATTTGGGATCTGCGCAGTTGTAGGGCGCATTGGTTCGAAAATGTTGTGATTCTTGTTCAGTTCAGAGTTAATGGTTTGTGAATGATTTGTTCAGACACGTCTTGTTCAGTCAGTGGAGTGGAGATAGCCATTCATTGGCATCTGCTAAATGCTTAAAATGGAAATGTAATATGTACTAGAGAAAATTCCACGGAAATTTTGAGGGTGCCTGCTTCCCACACACCAGGCCGTTGTCGCGGTCCGAATCGGTGGGGAAAGTCGTTTAAACGAACTGGGAAAGACGCTAAGTTGCTAACCATTCATTTCAATGGCAGTGATAGCAGCGGTGTGACATTTTTCATCTAGCGGCAAATCTAGTGGTTTAATCCACGTAAAACATCGCTGGGTATTCGCTTTGATGTCCTTCATTAACCAGGCCATTGTCACGGTTCAAATCGGTCGGGAAAGTCATTTAAAATAAGTCGGAAACAGGCTAACTTTCTACCCATTCATTTCAATGGCAGCGATAGCAGCGGTGTGACATTTTCAATGTAGCGCCAAATCTAGCAGTTTAATCCGTGTAAAACATCGCTGGGTATTCGCTTTGATGTCCCTCCTCATTAACCAGGCCGTTGTCGCGGTCCAAATTGGTCGGGAAAGTTATTTAAAATAAGTCGGAAACACACTAACTTGCTACCCATTCATTTCAATGGCAGCAATAGCAGCGGTGTGACATTTTCAATGTAGAGGCAAATTAAGCAGTTTAATCCATGTAAAACATTGCTGGCTATTCACTTTGATGTCCCTACTCATGAACCAGGCCGTTGTCGAGGTCCAAATCGGTCGGGAAAGTCATTTAAAACACGCTTAAAAACTTGCTACCCATTCTTTTCAAGGGCAGCGATAGCAGCAGTGTGAAATTTTTTATGTAGAGGCTGGTGTCAGCTCGTGAAGGTAACCGTCGTTGCTCTTGTCAGTGTTGGCTAGGCACGCTTTCATCTGTGTGTGTGTGAGACTACACTAATCACTTAAAAGTGTCAGATGGCAAGTGTAACATGGGAGACCAAACTACCCACAATCCTCTCTGTGGGTGAGAGACTACACTACTACAATCCTCTGTGTGTGTGTGTGTGAGACTACACTACCCACAATCCTCTCTGTGTGTGTGAGACTAGACCAGGGGTCGGCAACCCATAACACTCAAAGAGCCATTTGGACCCGGTTTCCACGGAAAAGAAAACACTGGGAGCCGCACCATTTTCTGTGGGGAGGGGGGGCAAATGAATCGGTCGCAGCGAAAAAATCTGCGACCAGTTCATTTATTTTCGCAGACCAGGGGGGGTGTGTGTGTGAGACTGCACTACCCACAATCCTCTGTGTGTGTGTGAGACTACACTACTCACTTAAAAGTGGCAGATGCCACTTAACATGGGAGACTACACTACCCACAATCCTCTCTGTGTGTGTGACAGACTACACTACTACAATCCTCTGTGTGTGTGTGTGAGAGAGAGACTACACTACCCACAATCCTCTCTGTGTGTGTGATATTACCCCCAATCCTCTGTGTGTGTGTGTGTGTATGTGTGAGACTACACTACCCACAATCCTGTGTGTGTGTGTGTGTGTGTGTGTGTGTGTGTGTGAGACTGCACTACTTACTTAAAAGTGTCAGATGGCACTTAACATGGGAGACTACACTAGTCAAAGTCAAAGTGTTTTGTTTGTCAAGTGCACAGTATAACACAAGGTCATTCTGAACAATGAAATTCTTGGGACATGGCAAGCAACAACTAAGTAGTGACCAATAGCAGAAATATACATAACAGAAAAACAGTAAACATTAAACATTAAACAATTGTAGCAATTCCGGAACCAGTAAAAAGGGGGAATATAGACAGTAGAGTTTTAAATATATAAATATACAGTAAAGTAGTGCCGATGGATATGTGCATTTAAATTGAGGTGATGTACATACAAAGTGATTAGAGAACACATTGGGGTGATGATGTGATCAATGTGATCACTGAGATTACTGCTGCTGGTTGAGAAGCCTGATGGCCTGGGGGAAAAAACTGTTCGTGAGTCTAGTAGTCCGTGCCCGGATGCTCCGTTAACGTCTACCAGACGGCAGCAGTGAGAACAGTCCATAGCCTGGGTGGCTGTAGTCTTTTATGATTTTCCGTGCTTTCCTAAGGCATCGTGTGTGGTAGATGCCTTGCACGGAGGGGAGGTGGCAGCCAATGATGCGCTCCGCTGTCTTCACCACCCTTTGAGAGCCTTGCGATCAGCAGCGGAGCAGCTGCCGTACCAGGTAGTAATGCAGCCAGTGAGAATGCTCTCAATAGTGCACCTGTAAAAGTTGGTTAAAGTTTTGACGGACATGCCAAACTTCTTGAGTCTCCTCAGGAAGTATAGGCGCTTTTGGGCAGTTTTTACTGCCGCATCCGATTGCTTGGACCAGGAGAGGTCATCATTGATGAACACACCGAGGAACTTGAAGCAGGAGACTCTCTCCACTTCAGCTCCATCTATGTGAATGGAGGCGTGGCCCCCTCCCCTGTCGCTTCCTGAAGTCCACAATCATCTCCCTAGTCTTGCAGACATTGAGAGAGAGGTTGTTGTCCTGGCACCATGTTGCCAAGACGCTGACCTCCTCTCTGTAGGCGGTCTCATCGTTGTTGGAGATGAGACCCAGGATGGTGGTGTCAGGGGCGTCGTAGCGGGGGAAAAAGGGGGACTGACTACCCAGGGCCCCAAGCGGGTGAGGGCCCTTGAAAAGCCTGGAATGAAAAAAAAATTGTCTGCAATTTTACATTTCTAAGTAATTCGTGTCATTACTAAATTATATTGGCTGAATAAATAGCTTGAGAGACTGAACTTTGTATCCATTAAAATATTGGAGGCTCTCTGGGCCCCTCCCGTCTTGAAAAGCGCAAATGGTTTAGTCCGTCCCCTGCACTAAGTAGGTATGTTACAATTCCCGTGCGCAGCGACAGTCTAGATGTGCCTGTGTCCCTGTGCGAGTGATTACGAGAGACTATGGCCGTACCCCAAAAATGCAGGCTTTTCAAGTGTTCTCTGTGTTTTTTTCACCATATGTCTGCAATATAACGTAGTTGAAAACTCGATCCTCCATCTTGTTTCCGAAATTTCATTAATCATTGCTTGGTTTGGTCATACGCTACACTTCAGAGATAGACTCGTGTTCATTGCTTTCAAAATGACATATCGCAAATTCAGGACTAAATATAAGGTATCCAGGACGTTAATTTAACATTTTATAGTTTCTGGTGAAATTTCATTGAAATCTGTCGATGCGAAATGTGATATTTTTGACCCGGAATGTGAGATATCTTTGCCCAAATGCTCACTGCCTGCCGTGGTTTTTGCTGTGTCGCGGCGTGTGCGCAACATGTAATTATGTGATTAATTGATTATATAATGTAATTTCAGATAATTCAAATTAAGATATATCTTTTTTAGAATGCTTCAATCTGTAATTACTGAAAATATTATGCAATTATCTTTATTTTTAAGAAAGTTATGGGCATTTATGTTATTGAATCACAGCTTTTGTTTCAACATCATTGAAAAACAATAGGGGTCAATATGGAAATTGTAAAGATTACCATAACTTCCTTAAAACTTAATATATGAGACTGAATAAGGTATCAAATTCAGGCTAGATTTATAACATCTCAAATTTTTGTAACATACCTACAATAAGATTCGTCCCCAAACACTGCTAATCACACTGGTTGGTGCTGATGCTGGAGCCCGCAAGTTTCAGTGAATCATGTCTTTCCAGAAGAAAGTGAAGTCGGGGTATCAAAAAATAAAAGAAAGAGAAAAAAGGCAAACTGAGGGAAAACAACTGCTCACTAATGTCTTTCAAAAGAAAGGTAAGCAACTTGCTAACACTGTTTAAGAGTGGTTTAAGCTAATATCGGTACATTGTTTCGATTGAACTAGGGCTGTCAATGTTAACACGTTAACGCATGCGATTAATTTTAAATGGATAACACGTTCATTTGTTAAAAATCGCGATTAATCTCATTTCAGTTTCACTCTTGCTACTGGCTGAAAGCAATCGCAAATGCGGGCAAACATACTACTGGTGATGGTGAAATGCATTGATCCAGTTCTATAACAAGACAAGCTAACGTAGCTAGCTACATTATGATAGTTAGCTAGTTAACTGGTAAATTAGCAGAATCTAGCCTGTAGCCTGTTTCATTGTATATTATAAGCAGGCTAAGAGGCTAATAGCAATCCTGTATGCTTCATGCTTGTAGAAGGGCCTGTCCTTGTAGCAGATAGTGAGCAGGAAGAAGATGTGATCGAGGCAGAGAGTGAGCAGGCAGAAGAGACAGAGAGTAGCAGTAGGGCTAGTGAAGAGGATGATGGAGGTGAAGAGAGCAAGGAAAATTAAGGGTGCTCTGAGGGTAGTGAGAAGGATGAGGAGAAGACAGAGGAGGAAGTGGAAAAAGTGAGGGGAATGCAGAAGGGTATTTGCCAGAGGACCCAGGACTATGGCCAGAGAATCTTACTAATCTTACTAATTATTTGTCTAAATGTGGTATAAGCAGTTAATTAGCGATTACCCTAATAACCACTACAGATTCATGTGTATAGTGGTTGATTCAATCAAAAAATCAAAATAAATTCTAAAGATGCGTGAGAGTTATGGATCAAGAGGGGAAGGCGGCCCACAAGACTACATATGTATAGGGCCCAGAATTGTGTGCTACGTCCCTGGGTGGTGTCATCTGCAAACTTGAGGATGATATTGGAGCTGCGCGTGGCCACACAGTCATATGTGAACAGAGCATACAGGAGGGGACTGAGTACACAGCCCTGAGGGCTCCTGTGCTCAGGGTCAGTGCAGAGGAGGAGAGGTTACCCATTCTCACCACCTGGGGTCTGCCCAGGAAGTCCAGGATCCAATTGCAAGGGAGGTGTTAAGACCCAGGATCCTGAGCTTGGGAACGAGCTTAGCAGGCACAATTGTGTTGAATGCTGAGCTGTAATCTATAAACAGCATCCTCACATATGTGTTACCCTTATCCAGGTGGGAGAGGGCGGAGTGCACTGTCAGGGAGATGGCGTCGTTCATAGATCTATTGGGATGGTATGCGGTGAAGGAGGTCCAAGGTGTCAGGAAGGGAGGAGCAGATGTGGGTTCTGACTAGCCGCTCGAAGCACTTCATGATGATAGAGGTGAGTGCAACAGGGCGGTAGTCATTCAGGCAGATGATGGGATGTTTCCTTGGTACAGGGACAATGGTTGTCTGTTTGAAACAGGTGGGGACTGCAGACTGGTTCAGGGAGAGGTTGAATATAGAGGTAAATACCTCCGCTAGCTGGTCGGCGCACGCTCTGAGGACACGGCCCGGAATGCCATCTGGCCCTGGTGACTTCCGAGGATTTACTCTTTTAAAAGCTCTCCTCACGTCAGCCGTAGATAGGGACAGAGTGCAGTCGTCCTGGTCCTCAGCTGGGCTTGCAGAAGGGATGACGTTGCACGCCCAAAACCGTGCGTAAAAGGTGTTGAGCTCGTCGGGAAGATAGGCGGCCGGCTGGGCATCACTGCTGTTTCTCCCTTTATAGTTAGTGATGGAGCGCAGTCCACACCACATGCATCTGGGGTCGGAACTGTGGTAGTTGGACTCTAACTTGTCCCTGTAGGCTCTTTTGGCATTCCTGATGGCTTTCCGTAGGTCATATCTGGACTTCCTCAAGGCCTCCAGATCCCCAGAGCTATAGGTTGAGGACCGTGCTCTGAGCTTAGCCCGGACATCACCATTAACGCAGGGCTTTTGGTTGGGGAAAATCCTAACATTGACTCTCGGGATGATGTCATCAATGCACTTGGAGATGTAGGCTGAGACAGAGTCTGTGTATTCATCAATGTCCCCCTCAGCTGCAACACAGAACATCTGCCAGTCTGTGGTTTCAAAACAGTCCTGGAGAGTGGCAATAGATTCCTCACTCCGGTTTTTCCTCTTTTAGACATTGTCTGTAGGTTGGGAGGAGAAGAATGGAGGTGTGATCCACCTTACCAAAAGCAGGGCGGGGGAGGGGTTTGTAGCTGTCCCGTAGTTGAGAATAACAATGGTCAAGAGTCTGATCACCACGGGTAGGAAAGTTAATATGCTGGTGATATTTAGGCAAAACTTTCCTCATATTAGCCCTATTGAAGTCGCCAACAACAATAGAAGCTGCCTCAGGATGAACGTTCTCTAGTCCATTAATTACTCCGTAAAGGTCCTCCAGCACACGCGTTTTATCCGCCTGCAGGGGTATGTAGACTGCTGTGATTATAGCGGAGCTGAATTCCTGGGGGAGGTAGAACGGACAGACTTTTACAGCCAAGAGCTCCAGGACTGGTGAGCAGTGTTTTGTAATTACTGCTATATCCGAACCCCAGCGAGAGTTAACCATAATGCAGACCCCACCGCCTCTGCGTTTACCTGACTCCATAGTTCTGTCCTGCCTGTAGATGGAAAATCCAGCCGGAGTAACAGCCGAGTCCGGTACCGCAGGGTCTAGCCAGGTTTCAGTAAATGCCAGCACGCAGCAGTTCGCAATGTCCCGCTGAAAGTTAATCCGTGCGTGTAGTTCGTCCATTTTATTGTCCAGGGATTGAACATTTGCCAGTAAAATACTCGGTAGTGGCGGATTGCTGAATCTCATCCGAGATCTGCATAGCATACCGGCACGTTTGCCTCTTCTCTTTCTTCTCCGTCGGCGTATTAGTAAACACAACGACGGCAGGACAAAGGGATCACAGCACGTATTTCGGTAAGTTGAGAAAAAGTCTGTGTCCAGTGACGAACGAACTTCCAAAAGTGCTTGTCGATCATACTGTATGAGCGACAGTGCAGCACAAACAAAAATAAGAACAATACAAATTAAATAAACACAAAACTACGGGTTGAATGCAGAGCCATTGTCAGTGCGACCTTCCTACGGCGCACCGACCCACAATCCTCTGTGTGTGTGTGATATTACCCACAATCCTCTGTGTGTGTGTGTGAGACTACACTACTACAATCCTCTGTGTGTGTGTGAGACTACACTACCCACAATCCTCTGTGTGTGTGAGAGACTACACTACTACAATCATCTCTGTGTGTGTGTGAGACTACACTGCCCACAATCCTCTCTGTGTGTGTGTGAGTACATTACCCACAATCCTCTCTGTGTGTGTATGAGACTACACTACCCACAACTCACTTAAAAGTGTCAGATGGCACTTAACAGAGACGACACTACCCACAATCCTCTGTGTGTGTGTGTGTGTGTGTGTGTGTGTGAGACTACACTACCCACAATCCTTGTGTGTGTGTGAGAGACTACACTACTACAATCCTCTCCATGTGTATGTGAGACTACACTACCCACAATCCTCTGTGTGTGTGTGTGAGACTACACTACTCACTTAAAAGTGTCAGATGGCACTTAACATGGCAGACTACACTCTCTGTGTGTGTGTGAGACTACACTACCCACAATCCTGTGTGTGTGTGTGATATTACTACACAACCCTCTCTTGTTTGTGTGTGAGACTACACTTCCCACAATCCTGTGTGTGTGTGTGTGTGTGTGTGAGACTACACTACTACAATCCTCTGTGTGTGTGTGTGAGACTACACTACCCACAATCCTCTGTGTGTGTGTGTGAGACTACACTACTACAATCCTCTGTGTGTGTGTGTGAGACTACACTACCCACAATCATCTCTGTGTGTGTGTGAGACTACACTACCCACAATCCTCTGTGTGTGTGTGTGGTACTACCCACAATCCCTCTGTGTGTGTGTGAGAGACTACACTAGAACAATCCTCTGTGTGTGTGTGAGACTACACTACTACAATCATCTCTGTGTGTGTGTGAGACTACACTACCCACAATCCTCTCTGTGTGTGTGTGAGACTACACACCCACCAATCCTCTCTGTGTGTGTGAGACTACACTACTACAATCCTCTCTGTGTGTGTGTGAGACTACACTACCCACAATCCTCTCTGTGTGTGTGAGACTACCCACAATCCTCTCTGTGTGTGTGAGAGACTACACTAGAACAATCCTCTGTGTGTGTGAGAGACTACACTACTACAATCCTCTCTGTGTGTGTGTGAGACTACACTACCCACAATCCTCTGTGTGTGTGTGACTATTACCACAACACCTCTCTGTGTGTGTGTGTGAGACTACACTACCCACAATCCTCTGTGTGTGTGTGAGACTACACTACCCACAATCCTCTCTGTGTGTGTGTGTGAGACACTACACCACAATCCTGTGTGTGTGTGTGTGTGAGAGACTACACTACAATCCCTCTGTGTGTGTGTGTGAGACACACTACCACAATCCTCTGTGTGTGTGTGAGAGACTACACTACGACAATCATCTCTGTGTGTGTGTGAGACTACACTACCCACAATCCTCTCTGAGTGTGTGGAGAGATTACCCACAATCCTCTCTGTGTGTGTGTGAGAGACTACACTACCCACAATCCTGTGTGTGTGTGAGAGACTACACTACTCACAATCCTCTCTGTGTGTGTGTGTGTGTGAGACTACACAACCCACAATCCTCTGTGTGTGTGTGAGACTACACACACACAATCCTCTCTGTGTGTGTGTGAGACTACACACTACTACAATCCTCTGTGTGTGTGTGTGAGACTACACTACCCACAATCCTCTGTGTGTGTGTGTGAGACTACACTACTACAATCCTCTGTGTGTGTGTGTGAGACTACACTACCCACAATCCTCTGTGTGTGTGAGATATTACCCACAATCCTCTGTGTGTGTGTGTGAGAGAGACTACACTACCCACAATCCTCTGTGTGTGTGTGTGTGTGAGACTGCACTACCCACAATCCTCTCTGTGTGTGTGAGACAACACGACTCACTTAAAAGTGTCAGATGGCACTTAACATGGGAGACTACACTACCCACAATCCTCTCTGTGTGTGTGAGAGACTACACTACTACAATCCTCTGTGTGTGTGTGTGTGAGACTACACTACCCACAATCCCCTCTGTGTGTGTGAGAGACTACACTACTACAATCATCTCTGTGTGTGTGTGAGACTACACTACCCACAATCCTCTCTGAGTGTGTGGTATTACCCACAATCCTCTGTGTGTGTGAGAGACTACACTACTACAATCATCTCTGTGTGTGTGTGAGACTACACTACTCATTTAAAAGTGTCAGATGGCACTGTGTGGGAGACCACACTACCCACAATCCTCTGTGTGTGTGTGTGTGTGTGTGTGAGACTACACTACCCACAATCCTCTGTGTGTGTGTGTGTGTGTGTGTGAGACTACACTACCCACAATCCTCTCTGTGTGTGTGAGAGACTACACTACTACAATCCTCTCCATGTGTATGTGAGACTACACTACCCACAATCCTCTGTGTGTGTGTGTGAGACTACACTACTCACTTGAAAG